>LNAC01001943.1:43291-66755 GCA_002007465.1 Ailurus styani
AGAAAGAAAGAAAGAAAGAAAGAAAGAAAGAAAGAAAGAAAGAAAGAAAGAAAGAAAGAAAGAAAGAAAGAAAGAAAGAAAGAAAATGGGGGAAAATTAGGTGAGTAAATTTGTTTTGTTTTGTTTTGTTTTTAGTCAACAATAAGTATGCCCCAAATAATGAATAAGACATTTTCTCAAGCTTTAAAGGAAACCAGAATATGTCACCTCAAAATACACCTTTTTGTCATAAACATTATTTTGAGTAGAAAGTAATTAAGAAGAAATAAACACAGAAAAAGACCCCCCCCTTCTCACTTAAAGAAGGAAATAAGCTCTTCTTTTACTGGAGTTAGACTCTTAGCCCAGAGATGGCACCAAAGGCATCTGCAAACAAAACTTGCTAAATTCACCCTTATTTTTTAGCTACTACTTCACCACTTACTACCTGTAGCTCAAATTATAAAGGCCAAAAGTTAAAGAAAGCACATCAGTTTTTATTCTATTATTATCACAAAAGTGGAAATTGCCACAAGTACCCCTATGTCCTCTGAGAAAGTTTTAATCCCAGTAAACACTGCATAGTCAAAGAATTTGAACATTTAAATGAAAGTGTCTGCTACATTAGTTATACAAATTGTTGTCACAAAAATGAAGGGAAAATTTAAGCATCTCTTTTATAACCTGAAATAGAAGGTGGGCTACATGTCAGGCATGCCAAATAATTCCGAAATCCAGTTATAAGACAATGTCATTCACGACAGCTTTTAGCAGATGGATACCAGCATATGTGCACTATTGATCTGATTAATTGAATAACCTGGGATTAGGTTTCTTAGAAATGTTTTTTTAAAAATGGGAGGCAAAAAGAAAAGGAAATCTGTGAAGCCATAGCCTGCCAAATTTAAAGTTTGCAAACATTTTTAAACATTATATATTTATTGTATGAAAATTATGCTTCAAGGAAAAAAATAACCATCATGGTTGTAAACAGTTTAGTAACTACATTTATTTCTTTGGCAAATTGAAGTTTTTATTCTTTTTAATTTAAAAAGTATGTATATAATTTTTCAAATTCATAAAGTTGTTAAATAATATCACATCAAACACCAATAAAATCGATATGATTATCATTATACCCTCAGAGGAATTGTGCTGCTAACCATTAAAGTTATCTTTGCATTTTCCTGTAAGGTAAAGGATCACTGCTCTAGTTCTCATGCCCAGATTCTTATCAGTGTCATATGACAATATATAACCATGTTAATGGATAAAGAAAAAATCTGATAAGAATGGCTAAAAAAAGTAACTAGTAGATCCATGATTGAACCATAACCACTCAAGCAAACTCTTCTGCTGACACTGAAAATAGGAAAAAAATCATATACATTTCCATTTTTTTAAATAGAATAAAAATCATTAATTACAGGAAAGGTCATTTCTATTTATTTTCAAAGCCTAAAAAAGTCATTGCTCATGTAATGTTATTTTTGCATAGTTATAAGCAAAAACACTGGAAATATTAAATATATTTTAAAGTTAAAATCATAATATTGTGTGTACATGTTATATATTTTTTTTACATCTTTGACATATAACACAATACTTATATACTTCTTATACATTTACACAATAACTCTTAACAGCTGTGAAAATTCACTTTTAAAGGCTTCAGTAGCTGAAGATAATGCCAGTAGCTGGAGACAATGCCAATATTATCTCTTTTTATACTGTTATTGTGCAAAACATAATACCAAGAGCTTAACCAGCAATCTCTGCATCAAAGGAGGCAAAATACACATTTATCTAATATTAACATGTCAAAGTAAATACAAAAATTCCTATGGAAATTAAGTTTCTTTTTATTGTTATATATGTCTTTGACATCAATAATGATGAGTTTACAAGTTCTTTATTTAACAGTAGTCACAGAACTGATGATACAAAATTTGAAAACATATCCAGGCAGATTTGAAATTTTTTTTTAAAGATTTTATTTATTTATTTGACACAGAGAGAGATCAGATCACAAGTAGGCAGAGAGGCAGGCAGAGAGGAGGAAGCAGACTCCCTGCTGAGCAGGGAGCCTGATGCGGGCCTCAATCCCAGGACCCTGAGATTGACCTGAGCCGAAGGCAGAGGCTTTAACCCCCTGAGCCACCCAGGCGCCCAGATTTGAAATATTTTAAATGTAACCTAAGCTGATGTAAATAAAGGACAGAGCACTATGCTTTGTTTGCTATCCCTCCTCCACAAGACACCCAAATACAAATATAACCCCTCATAATGGTAGGAAATTCTTTATCAAGCACCAGCTATAGGCTAACCACTGTATGAGATAACTATTAGATGCTTAGCAAGATACTTTGACTCTGAATATAAATTTTTCAACTTAGCAAAAAAAGCCTTATTTGTCAGGTTCTTCTCAGGTGAAACTATTTTTAGCACATGGTCACGTCATAGGATAAAAGTCAATAGCATCATGCCAATTAACAATTAATAATAAAGTTTTGTAATTAGCTTTAGCACTTGAGGATAATGGATATTTTTAAAAGATTTTATTTATTTATTCATGAGAGACAGAGAGAGAGAGAAGCAGAGGGAGAAGCAGGCTCTCCACTGAGCAGGGAGCCTGATGTGGGACTCGATCCCAGGACCCCAGGATTATGACCTGAGCCAAAGGCAGAAACTTAATGACTGAGCCACCCAGTCGCCCCAAGGATAATGGACATTTTTATTGAGCATGTGTATGTGCTGCATAATTGCACTTGCTTGTACAATTTTGCATGAGTAAACATGCAAAGTTTTGAATTATAATAAAAACTCATGCATAACTTTCAAGTTCCTATTGATAAGAACTTAGTCTGTGCAGAAATGTCAGGGAAAGATTTGTGTTAATAAAATCTGCACAGGGATGCCTGGGTGGCTCAGTCAGTTAAGCATCTGCCTTTGGCTCAGGTCATGATCCCAGCCTCCTGGGATGGAGTCCCACATTGGGCTCCTTGCCCAGCAGGAAGCCTGCCTCTCCCTGTGCCTGCTCTGTCTGCTCCCCCTGTTTGTGCTCTCTCTCTCTCTCTGACAAATAAATAAGTCTTAAAAAATAAAATAAAATCTGCATAATAAAAATCCAGTGTGTATACATTTGACAATGTGCATTTTTATGAAGATTTTCAATAAATACATAATAAAAATAAGCTCAAACTAAACTTTGTCAAATCCCCTGAACTTCTTCTTAAGAATAATTTGAAAACAGTCCTTGAAGAAGACGGGATAGAATAACCTATTCACTCTAAGGCAAAATATTACCTCTGAGGTCACAACTTGATAGCCTGAATAGTGTAAATTTCATATTCTATTATATCATTTCTAAAATAGTTCCACAGGAGTTATAAATAGTCATACTATTCCATATATTATCCTAACTGCTGCAATTGCTGGAAGTAAAGTCAGGAAAGTACAAAGTAAGGAATATAGATGTTCTGATGTTGATGAAATGGTAAAGGGGTGATAAACAAAGGAATAGTGGGGGCATAACTTTGAGCATCCATCCTCCTGTATCACTATGATGACTAACTGTGATTATATGTATGATACACCTTAAGAACAAATACTATTATATCAGAGTAAAGGTAGCTCATTTGATAAGACAATGTGGAACAACTAGGGTCATGAATTCAATTATCCATGTGATCCATTAATTATGAATGTAAGAGAATCTGTCTTGAAAAGCAGTAATTTAATCTTACCACACCACAATAAGTCAAAATGTTTTTCAAAATAGTGAGACTAGTTGAGTACCTATTGGATTTAGGACATGGTATTAGTTCGTAATAGTATTGAAGTAAAAATTGCTTTAATAAATCTGATAAATGCTTTCATAAAGGCATATATTGAGTGACAAGTGAGTATGTAAGAGAAATATCTAACACAAATGTTGTGAGTTCAGGGAAGAGAAAGACACAATATGACATTCTATGTTTATTCATGAAGTAGGTTTAGTTAAAATATAAAGGTGGAGGATAAATTTGTAATACTGTCATTTCAGTATGTGAAGACAGTGTATATAGATAAAAGGTATATATGTGTAAAAGAGTTTAGGTAGAGACTGCTATAAGCAGAAGCACCACAACAAATGTTACATTATAAATATTTTTGTATGAGTCTTTATTACAGCCCTAGGCAAAATTAAGAAATTAATAGAATAATGTAACAAACTTAAAAAATAAACTTGAATTTTTAATGTATCTCTAATTTTACAAATGTACATGCATGTGTTTCTGATAATTGTGTTACTTAGAGGGCAAATAAAATGAGAGAAATATTTTTCCATTTTTTAAAGAATGATTATCATAACTCTATTGATATAGTTCTAAACTAAAATGTGAAGTGTCACCATGACCTTGATGCAAATAAAAAGACTGTTATAGAAAATGTCTACATTAAGATAGTTCTCTTTATGAATCACTTGCTATAAAGTTTATATATTTTATATATCCATCAACATTTAACTAAGTGAAACTAATCAATCTATATTAGAATTATCTTGGAGTAATATTATCCAGAAGTTGTCCACATTTGTCAAATAATCTGTGTTTTTTTAAATATTTCATTTTCCCAGATGCTTATGTGAACATTGAGGTGTCTTTTTTTTTTCTTTTTTTTAAAGATTTTATTTATTTATTTGACACACAGAGAGAGATTACAGGTAGGCAGAGAGGCAGGCAGAGACAGGGAGAGGAGGAAGCAGGCTCCCAGCCAAGCAGAGAGCCCGATGTGGGCCTCGATCCCAGGACGCTGAGATCATGACCTGAGCCGAAAGCAGAGGCTTTAACCCACTGAGCCACCCAGGCGCCCGAGGTGTCTTTTTTTTAAAGGAATAAGTCAGTTGCAAAAGTAATTACATGGACCTATAATGTGCCAGACCATATTATAGATGTTTTGGATACATGAAGGTACTAGAAAGATATAACACCTACCATAAATTTTCATACATCCTACTAGGCAGAGATCATAGTGAATACAAAACAAACAAATAAATAGGATAATATCAAGTACTGATAAGTTTTATGGTGTCAATAAAACACAGAATTACCATAGAGTGGTACCAATAATTTGGCAGGATAATCATTTTAGCTTGATATAGTGCCTAAGGCTTCACTGGATGATTCAAACTTTGAGGTGAGACAGGAATTATAAGGAGAAAAAAATCTATGAGGACATCTGAAGAAATGGTGCTACGAGCAGGAGGAATAGCAATAAAAAGAAAAATCCTTGAGACAGAAATAAGTTAGGACAATTGAGTAGCAAGAAAACAACCCAGCATCTTAGAGTTCAATTATGACAATGTTGAGTTGGAAATACCTATCAGATATCCATATAGAAATGTCTATTAAGCAGCTGTATATACAAGGATGAAGAGAGTATGATCAAAAGGATGGGATCAAATGGAGGTTTTGGCTTCACATAGATTAAGAGACACTTCTATTATAAAAGGAGAGAAGGGAGAATATGTGAAAATAGGTGTTGGTAGATTGTTGGTATTTAATAAAATCAAGTGAAATATTCTCTGTATCTTTGCTACATAAATTTGCACTGAAGTTATTATGTAAGATAGGGTGGTGATTTTAGGAGACATATGCTGTAAACCAGTCATTTTAAATAGTGGAAAAGTGATAAATTAGGGAAATACAATAGAATTGTCTGTCAGTAACCCTTGCTGACTTTTGATTATAAATGTGAAGTGATTTTATTTAGCACAATAATATACTCTCCATCAATATTCAACTTCACATTAAGTGAAATAACAAGTTATATTAGGAATATTTCAGCTATATATAAAAAATTTAAGACATGTATAGTTGTAAAGCAACATGGCAAGTGATGTATTACCAAGGCCTTTACCTGTAAAGTAATAGAAACTTATGTGTAGTGTTTTGATTACTATAGTTTTATAATATAATTTAAAATCAGGAAGTGTGATGTCCCCAGCTCTGTTCTATCTCAGCATGCTTTCATTATTTGGGGTCTTCAGCACTTCCACATAATTTTTAGGACATTTTTTTCTTATTTCTGTGAAAAATGCCATTGGATTATTTATAAGAATTGCATTGAACCTGTTGATTACTTTGGGTAGTATGAACATGTTGACAATATGAATTCTTCTAATTCATGAATACAGAACATCTTTCTATTTATTTGTGTCTTCAATTTCGTTCATCAATATATTATAATTCTCAGTGCACAGATTTTTTTATCTCCTTGGTTAAATTAATTCCTAAGAAGTTTATTGTTTTTGATGCTATTATTTTTTAAATTTTTTTAAATTTTTTCAGTGTTCCAAAATTCATTGTTTATGCACCACACCGAGTGCTCCATGAAATATGTGCCTTCCTTAATACCCAATACAAGGCTCACCCATCCCTCCACCCATGCTATTATAAATGGGATTGTTTTCCAATTTTCTTTTTGGATAGTACATTTCTAGTGAATAGAAAGTAAAGTGATTTTTGTATGTTGATTTTGCATCTTAAAACTATTGAAATCGTTTATTAGTTCTAACAGTTTTTTATTTTTATTATTTTTTAAAGATTTTATTTATTTATTTGACAGAGAAAGAAAGAGATTACAAGTAGGCAGAGAGACAGGCAGAGAGAGAGGAGGAAGCAGGCTCCCCTCCGAGCAGGGAGCCAGATGCGGGGCTCAATCCCAGGACCCCGAGATCATGACCTGAGCTGAAGGCAGAGGCTTTAACCCACTGAGCCACCCAGGCGCCCCCTAACAGGTTTTCTTAAGATTTATCTATTTATTTTAGAGAGAGCAAGTACAAAAGAAGGGGGAGGGGTAGAGAGAGGGAAAGGGAGAGACTCGCAGACTCCCTACTGAATGTGGAGTTTGATGTGGGTCTTGATCTCAGGTCCCCAAGACCATGACCTGAGCTGAAACCGAGAGTTGAATGCTCAACTGACTGAGCCTCCCAGGTGCCCCATTCTAACAGTTTTTGATGGAGTCTTTAGGATTTTCTATATTTAAGATCATGTCATATGTAAACAGAGATATTTCACTTCCCTCTTTCCAAACTGGATGGCTTTTATTTATTATTTCTTATCTGATTACTCTGGCTAGAATTTCTATTACTATATTAAATAGAACAAGTGAAAGTGAGAACACTTGTCTTGCTCTTGATCTCAAAGGAAAAGCTTTCAACATTTCACCAATGAGCATGATGTTAGTGGTGGGCTTATCATATATGGCCTTTACTATATGGAGGAATGTTTCTCTTATATGCAATTTGTTGAGAATTTGTATCATGAAAGGATGTTGAATTCTATTAAATGCTTTTTCTCCATTATTGGAGAGATCATATTATCTTTTTTATCTTTCTTCTCTTCCTCCTTATCTTTCTGTTTGCCCACCTAAACCCATTCCCATTTCCCAATATGTGCCCCACTTTTTCTCTTCTAACAAAGTCATTTTGAAGATCCCAGACCAGAGACTTCAACATGTAAATAAACAGGCATCCTTGGCAATAGGTTCTCTGTATATACTTCTACGTAATGTAGGCAACAACAACAAGAATAACAAAATAAAAACTTCCATATTTCTTGTCAGTCAAGTAATACACAATGTCTTTGTTAACCAAAATTTCTCAAAAAATAGTCAGTATCACCACTGTTATCATAATCACACACTAGATAAATTAGACATTTACTCAGATACAAGGAATGAAAAAAGGTTTAAAGGACTGCACTGAGCATACACTGTTTTCCACAATAAAAGTGAATATACCAGACGGTGGAAGAAAATGAGTTCTTAATCCATCTCAGTCCACATGTCTTTCCAAGTGTTGTATAATCCTTCCAAATCTATCTGGTTAAATATTATGCGCCCCCTCAAAAAATTATGCCCAATGGCTCAAAAGATGTTAGATTTTCTAACTTAAACTCTTGGTAGATAAACATTCAAAAGCTCATTCTTTAGACTCTATTATCCATTATCTTTCTTACCCTTATATATTCATGAGAATGAATTCCAACCCACCCTGGTGAGATTGAAAAAGAAAAGTAAGAAGGGATAATTTAGCCTACTTTACTTAAAATATTGACTTTTAGAAAAGATAGAATTGAAAAATCAAAGATTTGAGAAACATCACAAAGTTCAGAGGATATTTCCAATGGAAAAATGTTGTCAATATTGTATTGAATACAGTAACCATATGAGGCGAGAAGCAGAAGAGTATATTATTTGTAGCTCAGAGATACATTGATATTGGGTCCTTACAATGTTAACTATGCCTGAGTTTGTGTCATTACTGAAATTAGTTTGAGGATCAATAAGATAGACAACTCACACATCTCAGTGGGCTAACGTAATAAAGGCTTACTTCTCAATTGTAAAATTCAGCTATAGATCTAAGCACCTCTATCCTCTAGAGGACTCTGTCCTCTACGTACAGATTCATTAATTCAGGATGTTGAGAGTCTTTAACATTTTGTAATTTCACTATATAAAATATACAACCTCACTAGTTGGAAAGGTTGAAAAAATATAACAGGGAATAGAGCAATAGATCTTAAATTCTTCCACAGAAAAGTGATGCATAGTACCCCTGGTCACATTTATTGAACTAAACAAGTTGCATGGTCATGACTAACTTTAAAGGGGAAGATGGTGGATCCAATCCCTCTTATGTGCCTAGACAGAGAGAAAAACCAGAAATGTTGATAAATCTGAGTGAAGTTTTTGATAATATTCTTAGAGGATATTGATTAAAAATGTAGCAATTACTAGGCAAATAGTTTTTACAAGGAGTGTACTGTTGCATATTAGTCAAATGTGTGGAATAGACTGTCAAAACAACTTTATCTTTAGTCAGACTTGGTTGCAACTTACATTTGTGGTACAAAAACAACTGAGGGACTCTTACTACCAATAACTCATCTTCTGACTCAATGGAAGAATATTCCTTCCAGACATACTTCTTTGACTATTCACTATCTCTATTATTACTAAAGTTTTACTGATCATGTCTTACCTGACAAGAACTATATAACAGTTTGGCATATGCATCCTCATAGTAACCATATTAGTCATATATTATTCCCATTTTTAAATTAGAGATTGAAGTTTGGGGAAGTTAAATAATTTGCTCAAACTCCCACAGCTAGCAAGTGGCATAGCTATAATTTGAGGTGATTTCTCTCCAGCTCCATACAGAGCATTAAATGCAATCACAGATAAAATTCAAATAAATTTCCTGAGTAAAGTAAAATAGTAAATCATTAGCACACAATCAAAAGAACTGAGTTTAAGATACTGGTGTTGTTCTTTAACAAAACTGGCATTTTTGGAAAATAAGACTTCCAAAGTAATTCAAATGCTAAAACTTATATTTCTTTTTTTTATAGGGGTTTAATTTTTTTTTATTTAAGTTCCAGTTAGTTAACATACAATGTAATATTAGCTTCAGGTATACAATATAGTGATACAACACTTCCATACAACACCCAGAGCTCATCACAACTAGCTGCACTCCTCAATCCCCATAAGCTATTTAACCCATCCACTCATTCACCTTCCTTCTGGTAATACCCAGTTTGTTCTTTATAGTTACAAGTCTGTTTCTGAGTTTGCCTCTCTCTCATCTTCTTTCCCCTTTGCTAGTTTTTGTTTCTTAAATTCCACATATGAGTGAAATCATAAGCTATTTGTCATTTCTCTATCTTATTTGCTTAGCATAGCACTCTCTAGTGCATCCACGTCATTGTAAATGACAAGATATCATTCTTTTTATGGCTGAGTAACATTCCATTGTGTATGCGTGTATATATATACATATATATATGTGTATGTATATATGCATATGTGTGTGTATGTGTGTATATATATGTATATGTGTGTGTGTATATATATATATGTGAATGGATAAAGGAGAGATACATACCATCTCTCCTTTATCCATTCATCAGTAAATGGACAAATGGGCTGCTTCCATAATCTGGCTTTCGCAGATAATGCAGCTATAAACATTGGGGTGCATGTTTCATTTTAAATTCCTATGTTTGTATTCTTTGAGTAAATAACTAGTAGTGTGATTGCTGAATGATAGAGTGGTTCTATTTTTAAACTTTTGAGGAACGTCCATACTGTTTACTACAGTAGGCGTACCACTCTGCATTCCCACCAACAGGGCAGAAGAGTTCCCATTTCTCCACATTTTTTAAACACCTGTTCCTTGTGTTGTTGATTTTGCCATTCTCACAAGTGGTGAGATGACATTTCATTTTCGTTTTGATTTGCATTTCCCTGATAATGAGTGATGTTGAGCATTTTTTATTTCTGTGTTGACCATCTGAATGTCTTCTTCAGAAAAATGTCTATTTGTGTCTTCTGCCCATTTCTTTTTTAAATATTTTTACACAATAAACATTTTAAAAAATTAAAAAATAATACATTCAATTAACATATAGTGTATTATTAGTTTCAGAGGAAAGTTCACAGATTCATCAGTCTTATGTAATACCCAGTGCTCATTACATCACATGCCTTCCTTAATCTCCATCACCCACTTATCCCATCCCGCCCCCCAGCAACTTTCAGTTTGTTTCCTATGATAAAGTCTCTTATGGTTTGTCTCCCTCTCCAATTTTGTCTTGTTTCATTTTTCCCTCCCTTCCCCTATGATCCTATGTTTTGATTCTTAAATTCCACATTTCTTAATTGGACTATTCATTTCTTGGCAGTTGAGTTTTATAAGTTCTTTACATATTTTGGATACTAACCCTTTATTAGATATGTCATTTATAAACATCTCCTCCCATTCCATAGATTGTCTTTTAATATTATTGACTGTTTCCTTCACCATACATAAACCTTTTATTTTGATGAAGTCTCAAGAGCTTATTTTTGCTTTTGCTTTCCTTGCCTCAGAATACATATGTAGAAAAATGCTGTTACAGTTGAGGTCAGAAACGTTACTGTCTATGTTCTGTTATAGCATTCTTTTTGGTTTCAGGTCTCACATTTAGGTCTTTGATCCATTTTAAGTTTATTTTTGTGTATGGTATAAGAATGCTGTCCAGTTTATTTCTTTTGTATGTTGCTGTCCAGTTTATACAATACCATGTCCTGAATACAATGTCTTTTTCCCACTGGATATTCTTTACTGTCATTAATTAAATTAATTATTTGTGGTATCTTTGCCTGATTTTGTTTCAGGGTAATGCTGGCCTTATAGGATGAATTTGGAAGTTTTTCTTCCTTTTATATTTTTTAGAATAGTGTGAGATGAATAGGTATAAACTCTTCTTTAAATGTTTGGCAGAATTTTCCTGTGAGGCCCTCTGGTACTGGACTTTTGTTTGTTGGCAGTGTTTTGATTTCTTTTTTTCCCTCTTTTTTAAAGATTTAATTTATTTATTTGATAGGGCGAGAGAGAGAGAGAGAGAGAGAGAGAGAGAGAGAGAGAGAGAGAGAGAGAGGGAGAGAATGAGCAAGAGAATGAGAGGGGAGAAGGTCAGAGGGAGAAGCAGACTCCCCATGGAGCTGGGAGTCCAATGTGGGACTCCATCCTGGGACTCTGGGATTATGACCTGAGCCGAAGGCAGTCGCTTAACAAACTGAGCCACCCAGGTGCCCAGCAGTGTTTTGATTTCTGATTCGATTTCTTTGCTGGTTATTGATGTATTCAAGTTTTCTATTTCTCCCTGTTTCAGCTTTTGGTAGTTTATGTGTTTCCAGGAATTGATCCATTTCTTCCAGTTTGTCCAATGTGTTGGCATATAGTTTTTCATATACTATTCTCTCATAATTGTTTGCATTTCTGTGGTGTTAGTAGTTATTTCTTCTCTCTCAATTGCTATTTTATTTATTTGGATGTGATCTCTTTTCTTTTTGATAATTCTAGTTGAAGGTTTATCAATTTTTGTTGATCTTTTAGAAAAACCAGCTCTTGGTTTCATTTTTCTGTTCTATTGTTTGTTTGTTTTAGATTCTATATCATTTATTTCTGCTCTAATCTCTATTATTTTCCCCCTTCTGCTGGCTTAGGCTTCATTCGTTCTTCTTCCCATGATTTTAGGTGTAGGGTTAGGGTGTTTATTTGAGACTTTTCTTGTTTCTTGAGATAGTCCAGTATTGCTATATATTTCCCTCTTAGGACCACTGTTGTTGCAACCTGAAGGTTTGGGGCTATTGTGTTTTCATTTTCATTTGTTTCCCTGTATTTTTTTTAAATCTCTTCCTTGATTCCTTGGTTAACCCATTCATTGTTTAGTAGCATATTGTTTAACCTCCATGCATTTGTGGTCTTTCCAATTTTTGTCTTGTGGTTGACTTCTAGTTTCATAGCACTGTGGTCGGAAAATATGCATTCAATCATTTTGCATTTGCTGAAGCCCGTTTTGTGACAAAATATATAATATTTTCTGGAGAATGTCTTATGTGCACTTGAAAAGAATGTGTATTCTGTTCTTTTAGTATAGAATGTTGTCAGTACATTTGTTAAGACCATCTGGTCTAGCATGCCATTCAAAAACCTTTGTTCGCTTGTTGATTTTCAGTTTAGATTATCTGTCCATTGCTGTAAGTGAGGTGCTAACATACCCTACTATTATTTTATTATTATTATCAGTTTGTTTTTTTACGTTTCTTATTAACTGTTTTATATATTTGGATGCTCTCATGTTGGGTCCATACATATTTACTATTGTTAGAACTACTTTTTGGATTGTCCCCTTTGTGATTATATTGTGCCTTTCTTTGTCTCTTGTTACAGTCTTTGTTTTAAAGTCTAATTTATCTGATACAAATATTGCGGGTGCCTGGGTGGCTCAGTGGGTTAAAGCCTCTGCCTTCGGCTCAGGTCATCATCTCAGGGTCCTGGGATCGAGGCCCGCATCGGGCTCTCTGCTTGGCGGGGAGCCTGCTTCCTCCTCTCTCTGCCTGCCTCTCTGCCTACTTGTAATCTCTCTCTGTTAAATAAATAAATAAAATCTTTAAAAAAAACAAATATTGCTACTCTGGCTTTTTTTGGCATCCATTTACATGAGAAATATTTCTCCATCCCCTCACTTTTAATCTGCTGGTGTCTTTAGGTCTGAAATGTGTCTCTTCTGGGCAGCATGTAGATTGCTCTTTTTTTTTTTTTTATCCATTCTGACATCCTATGTCTTTTGATTGGAGCATTCATTCCATTTATATTCAAAGTAATTTTCAATAGATATGTATTTAGTGTCATTTTATTATTTGTTTTTCTTTGCTCTTGGAGATTTTCTCTGATCCTTTCTTGTGTTTATCACTTTTGGTCTTTTCTTTGCACTCAGTGAGTCCCCTTTAATATTTCTGGCAGGGCTGGTTTAGTGGTCACAAACTAATTTTTGTTTGTCCAGGAAACACTTTCTCTCTCCTATTCTGAATGATAGCTTTGTTGGATAGAATATTCTTTGCTGCAAATTTTACCCATTCAGCACTTTGACTATATCATGTCATTCCCTTCTGGTTTGTCAACTTTCTGAGAAATCTCAAGATAGCCTTATGGATTTTCCTTTATAGGTTAAGGATTTCTTTCGTTTTGCTGCTTTTAAGATTTTTTTCTTTAGGGGCACCTGGGTGGCTGAGTGGGTTAAAGCCTCTGCCTTCAGCTCAGGTCATGATCTCAGGGTTCTGGGATCGAGCCCCACGTAGGGGCTCCTCCTCTCTCTCCTCTCTCTCTGCCTGCCTCCCTGCCTACTTGTAATCTCTCTCTCTTTGTCAAATAAATGGGTAGGTTCTTAAAAAAAGAAATTTTTCTTTAATACTATATTTTGCAGATTTAATTACAATATAACTTGCTGTTTTTCTGCTTTTGTTGATTTTGGTGGCAACTCTCTCTACTTCCTGGATCTAGATGTCTGTTTTCTTCTCCAGACTAGGGAAGTTTCCAGTTATTATTTCTCGAAGTAAATTTTCTGCTAACTTTCTATCTCTTCTGGTTCTAGGACTCTTATAATATGAATGTTATTACATGCAATGAATCACTGAGTTCCCTGAATCTACTCTCCAGTTGCATAATTCTTTCTTTTTCTTGCCAGTTTCATTACTTTCCATTATGTTGTCTTCTAGATCATTAATTCATTCCTCTGCTTCTTCTGGCCTGCTATTCATTACATCACATTCCTAATCTTGTTTATTGCACTCCTCATCTCTGATTGAGTCTTTTTTAACTCCTATGCCTGTGGTAATGGCCTCACTGATGTCTCCTATTCTTTTCTCAAACAGTGAGTATCCTTATGTTTGTTGTTTTAAATTCTCCAACAATGTTACTCAGATCTGTTTTGTCTACCCCTGAGTTGTTTCCCTGTCTTCTCTCCAGGAGCATCACAGTGCTCTCTGGGCTGCATTCCAGCCAAAACCACTGACATTCCATGTTCATGAATCGGAAAAATAAACATTTAAAGCTCTAGGATTTAGGCCCTGCTTGTTGTAAGAACTCATGAATTTTAACCTCTCATTTTCCAAGCAATAGCTTTGGGGAAATGTTCTCCTGTCCATTATCCTGTGTGATCCTCTTTCACTCTTCTCTGTGACCATGGCCTCATCCCTTCTGCAGCACCTGATATCCATTTCTCTCCTAAACCATGTCTCTGCACTTCCTACCTTCTTCAATGTTGCCTCTCCCTTTTGCTGTGGACTTTGTTCTGTCAGTGTCTGAGTCTATTTCTGGGGTATTTAGGATGATTTGGTAGTTATCTAGTTATGTTTGTGGGACAAGGCAAGTCTAGGGTTCTCCTACTCTGCCCCTATCTTCCTTTAAGAAGACCAAAATTTCTATTTCTTTTAAAATTGTCTAGATCAGTGGTTCTTTTTTTTTAAGATTTTATTTATTTATTTCACAGAGGGAGAGAGATCACAGGAGGCAGAGAGGCAGGCAGAGAGAGGGGGGGGAAGCAGGCTCCCTGCTGAGCAGAGAGCCCGATGCGGGCCTCGATCCCAGGACCCTGAGATCATGACCTGAGCCGAAGGCAGAGGCTTTAACCCACTGAGCCACCCAGGCGCCCTAGATCAGTGGTTCTTAAACATTTTTATTCTAGTGCCTATTGAAAATTATTGGGAATGAAAAAATGTTTTGTTTATATGAATCATATAACTGATATTTATAATATAAATTAAAACAGATAATTTGAATTTACTAAGCACATTACATGTAAACATAAAAATATTTTATAAAAATAATTATATTTACAGAAAATAGTAGAGTGGATTATTTTACATTTTTACATATCTTTTAATGTATATTTTAATAGAAGCAATTGGATCATTTTTTAAAAATAATTTATTTATTTGAGAGAGATCATGAGTAGAGGGAGGGATTGAGCGAGAGGAGAGAGAAGCAGAGTCTACACTGACCTGGGAGCCCAAAATGTTGCTTGATCCCAGGACCCTGAAATTATGACATGACCCAAAGTCATACACTTAACTGACTGAGCCACCCAGGCACTCAAAAATTGGATCCTCTTATCTGCATCTGCATTATGTCTTTCATGACACAGTTTTTCAATTAAATTATATGAAGATAATTTGATCTCTTACAGGCATGTAATTGGAAAAAAGAGGACATCATGAATCCACTGAAGGGAGTCAGACCACATTAAGAGTCATTGATCTAGGGAACTGTCTGAAGGAAGTATCTTGGTCAATGAAACCAATATTGAATTAGACATCAAGAAAGTAGAGGCCATAGAATATCACACATAATTTTTCCTCTGGAAGAACCAGGAGATTTTCCTTGGCTGATGAAATGTAAGTAGAAAAATTGTACACCAATACTGAGAAAAAAAACTTAAAGTAATGTTACATGTTTTGCCTTATCCTCTTTTTCTTAGAGTGGACAACACTCTTCTACATAGCAGCTGATCTATCATACTATACCCCATAATGTGCATGATGGTGATATGGAACACAGTCCTTAGCTTTCTCATGATGGAAGAAAGCTTTAAGCCCCTGAGATTGGTTGTTGTTTGTTAATGCAGAATAACCATAAAATACTCTTAACAATAGGAAACAAACAGGATTGGTGGAGGGAATGTGAGTGGGGGATGGGGTAACCGTGTGATGGACATTAAGAAAGGCACTTGTTGTAATGAGCACTGGGTGCTATATGCAACTGAGGAATCACTAAACTGTACCTCTGAAAATAATAATATGCTGACTTTTAATTAACTGATTTTAAACAAAATAAATTAATTAACATATAGAATAAAAATAGTATACTATCTTAAGTGATACAAGACATAGGTTTACTTACTTGTGTTATAACAAGCTGTTTATGAATATAACTTCTTCAAGAACATTATACACTTTTTTGAAAATGGGGACTATACTTTTCCCCCATTCCACAACCCTAAGTCAGTGACTCTTAATTATATGTATGAGAATCACAAGTGAACATTCTAAAATGCATATTATTGGTCAAAATCATCTTCAGACAAGTTTCAGCATCATAGAGTATAGAAGAGGTGTTAGAAATTTTCTTTACAAGCTAGGATCTTGTTGAGTATTTTGGTATTCAATTTCATCGGGGATATCAGTCTGTAATTCTCCTTGTTGATGGAGTCTTTACCTGCTTTTGGGATCAGGGTAATGTTGACCTTACGGAATGTGTTTGGAAGTTTTCCTTCTGTTTTTATTTTTTGGAACAGCTTCAGTAGAATAGGTATTATTTCTTCTTTAAATGCTTGGTAGAATTCCCCTAGGAAGACCTCTGGCCCTGGACTCTTGTTTTCTAGGAGGTTTTTGATTACTGCTTCAATTTTGTTACTGGCTATTGGTCTATTCAGATTGTCTAGTTCTTCCTGTTTCAGTCTTGGTAGGTTTTAACTTTCCAGGAAGGCATGCTTTTCTTCCAGGTTGCTTAATTCATTGGCCTATAGTTGCTAGTAATTGTTTCTAATAATTACTTCTATTTCCTTGGTGTTAGTCATGATCTCTCCCCTTGCATTTATTATTTTATTAATTTGGGTCTTTTCTCTTTTCTTATGGATAAGTCTGGCCAGTGGTATATTGATCTTATTAATTCTTTCGAATAACCAGTTTTTAGTTTCATTGATCTGTTCTACTGCTTTTCTGGTGTCTATTTCATTGATCTCTGCTCTAATCTTTATTATTTCTCTTCTCCTGCTGAGTTTAGATTTTATTTGCTGTTCGTTCCCTAGATCGTTTAGGTATGAGGTTAGCTTTTGCATTTGTGATTTATCTAATTTTCTGAGAGAGGCTTGGATGGCTATGTATTTCACTCTTAGTACCGCATTTGCAGTATTCCATAGGTTTTGGACCGATGTGTTTTCATTCTCATTAGTTTCCATGAATTGTTTAAGTTTTTCTTTAATTTCCTGGTTGACTCAATCATTCTTTAGCAGGATGCTTTTTAACTTTCAACTGTTTGAATTCCTTCCAAATTTTTTCTTGTGATTGAGTTCCAGTTTCAAGGCATTGTGGTCTGATAACATGCAGGGAGTAATCTCAATCTTTTGATATCAGTTGAGACCTGATTTTTTTTTCTTTAGAAACCTGATTTGTGACCCAGTATCTGGTCTATTCTGGAGAAATTTCCATGTGCACTCAAGAAGAATGAGTATTCTGTTGTTTTAGGGTGAAATGTTCTGTATATATCTATGAGCTCCATCTGGTCCAATGTGTCATTCAAAGCTCTTGTTTCCTTGTTGATCTTCTGTTTGGATGATCTGTCCAATGCTGAGAGTGAAGTGTTAAAATCTCCTAATATTAATGTGTTACTGTCAATCTGATTCTTTATTTCGGCTAACATCTGGCTTATGTAGTTGGCTGCTCCTATGTTAGGGGCATAGATATTTACAGTTGTTATATCCTTTTGTTGGAGAAACCCTTTAAGAATGATATAGTGTCCTTCTGTGTCTCTAACTACAGTCTTTAGTTTAATATCTAATTTGTCTTGTAGGAGAATTGCTACCTCAGTTTTATTTTGAGGTCCATTGGCATGATAAATCTTTCTCCATCCCCTCACTTTAGTCTGGGGGTGACCCTAGGTGCAAAATGAGTCTATTGTAGAAAGCATGTGGATGGGTTCTGTCTTTGTATCCAATCTGCAACCCTGTTCCATTTCATGGGAGCCTTTAGGGCGTTGACATTGAAAGTTGCTACTTAAAGATATGTATTTATTGTCATCCTATTATCTGTATAGTCCCTGTTTCTATGGATTGTCTCTCTATATTTCTGGTCTATATTACTCTTGTGGTCTCTCTTCCTTTATAGAATTCCCCTTAGTATTTCTTGAAGAGCTGGCTTGGTGATCACATATTCTTTCAGTTTCTGCCAGTTCTGGAGCTCTTTATCTCACCATCCATTCTGAATGACAGCCTTGCTTGATAAAGTATTTGTGGCTGCATTTTTTTTCTTAACAGTTCATTAAAAGGACTATTCACCACGACCAAGTGTGTTTTATGTCTGGGCTGCAAGGGTGGTTCAACATTCACAAATCAATCAAAGTGATAGAGCACATCAATAAAAGAAAAGACAAGAACCATATGATCCTGTCAATTGGTGCAGAAAAAGCATCTAACAAAATACAACATCCATTCCTGATTAAAACTCTTCAGAGTATAGAGATAGAGGGAACATTTCTCAATTTCATAAAAATAATCTATGAAAAGCCCACAGCAAATACCATTCTTAATTAACCCCTGAATTACTAAAACTCACACAGAAATTCAGTAATGTGGCAGGATACAAAATCAATGGACAGAAATTAGTTGCATTCTTACACACTAAAAAATATAACTGTAGAAAGAGAAATTAGAGAATTGATCCCATTTACAATAGCTCCAAAAACCATAGGATACCTTGGAATAAACCTCACCAAAGAAGTAAAGATCTATGTTCCCAAAACTACAGAAGACTTATGGAAGAAATTGAAGAAGTCACAAAAAGAGAAAAACATTCCATGTTCATGGATCAGAAGAATAAACATTGTTAAAATGTCTATGCTGTCCAGAGTAATGTATACTTTAAACATCATTCTGATCAAATTAGCAATAACATTTTTCAAAGTGCAAGGAATCCCAAAATTTGTATGGAACCAGAAATGACCCAAAATGCCAAGGAAATGTTGAAAAACAAAACTGGGGGCATCACATTTTCTGATTTCAAGCTATATTGCAAAGCTGATATAATCAAGACAGTAGAGTATTGGTACAAAAACAGACACATAGATCAGTGGAATAGGATAGAGAACCAAGGTATAGACCATCAACTCTTTGGTCAAATAATCTTTGACAAAGATGTAAAAAATATCCAATATAAAAAAGACAGTCTTTTCAGTAAATGGTGCTGGGAAAATTGGACAGCTATATGCAGAAGAATGAAAATCAATAATTCTTTTCCAGATACACAAAGGTGAACTCTAAATAGATGAAAGACCTCAATGTGAGACATACTATGTCAAAGTCTTAGAGGAGAACTTAGGCAGTAATGCTTTTGACATTGACCACAGCAAATTTTTCAAGACATGTCTCCAAAGGCAAGGGAAATAAAAGTGAAAATAAACTTTTGGAACTTCATCAAGATAAAAAGCTTCTGCACAGCAAAGGAAACAGTCAAAAAAAACTAAGATACAGCCCATGGAATGGGAGAAGATATTTGGAAATGACACTACAGACAAAAGGCTGATATCCAAGTTCTATAAAGAACTTCTCAAACTCAACACCCATACACAAATAATCGAGTCAAAAAATAGGCAGAAGATATGAACAGACACTTCTCCAAGGAAGACAAACAAATGGCTAACAGACACATGGAAACATGTTCATCATCATTAGCCATCAGGGAAATTCAAATCAAAACTACATTAATATACCACCTTATACCAGTTAGAATGGCAAAAATTGACAGGGCAAAAACAATGTTGGATGGGTTGAAGAAAAAGGGGAATCCTCTAACACTGTTGGTGGGAATGCAAGGTGGTACAGCCACTTTGGAAATCAGTGTATAGGTCCCCAAAAAGTTAAAATTAGAGCTATTTTATGACCCAGCAATTGCATGACTGGGTATTTACCCCAAAGGTACAGATGTAGTAAAAAGAGGGGCCACATGCACCCTATGTTCATAACAGCAATGTCTACAATGGCCAAGCTGTGGAAAAAGCCAAGATACCCTTCAACTGATGAATAGATAAAGAAGATTTGGTCCATATATACAATGGAATATTACTCAGCCCTCAGAAAGGATGAATACCCAACTTTTGCATCAACATGGACCGAAATGAAGATTATGCTAAGTGAAAGAAGTCAAGCAGAGAAAGGAAATTATCATGTGGTTTCACTTATTTGTGGAATATAGGGAAGAACATGGAGGACATTAGAAGATAGGGAAAAATGATGGCTGAGAAATCAGAGTGGGAGGTGAACCATGGGAGACTATAGACTCAGGGAAATAAACTGAGGGTTTTATAGGGGAGGGTGGGGGGGGATGAGTTAGCTCGGTTATGGGTATTAAGGAGGGCACATATTGCATGGAACACTGAGTGTTATATGCAAACAATGAGTCATGGAACACTACATGAAAAAGTAATGATGTACTGTATGGTGACTAACATAGCATACTAAGAAAAAAAGAAAAATTAGACAAGAATAAGAAATAGAAAATATCTAATTTAGAAAGGAAGACATAAAATTATCCATGCATGCATCATGACATGAGTTTTATGTAGAAAACCCTAAAGATTCCGAACACAAAAATGTGTTAGAATAATAAACAAATTCAACAGAGTTGTAAAATACAAAACACTCAAAAATCAGTTGGATTTCTCTACATTAGCAATGAGCAATTCAAAACGGAAATTAAGAAAACAGTTTCATTTACAATACCATCAAACGGAATAAAATACTTAGGAAAATATTACTCATGGAAATTGAATACCTTTACACTGAAAACTACAAAATGTTAACAGAAGTTAAATAAAGCATAAATAAAAGGAAAAATCCTGTACTGGATTGGTCGAATTAATCTTATAAAGAATACACTGCTCAGAGTGGTAACTGTTGACTGAATTGTGTCCTCCCACCCCAAAATCATATGTTGAAGCTCACACCCCCAAAATGACCACATTTTGAGATAAGATCTTTAACAACATAATTAGGGTTAAAGACATTCATAGGGTGACACTCTGATATTATAGGATTAGTATTCTTATAATAAGAATTGCATGAGAGCTCACTTTCTCTTGTCCCCCACTCCCTCTCCACACACACACATGCACAGAAAAAAGGTCATGTAAGCCCACAGTGACATAATGGCCAGTTGTAGGCAAGAGAGGAGGCCTCAGAATAAACCTACCTTGCTGGTACTTTGATTTTGGGCTCACCAGAATCTTAATTGTGAGAAGTAAATTTCTGTTGCTTCAGCCACTCAGTCCGTGGCATTTTGTCATGGTTGTCTGAGCAGATTAAGATAATAATGTACAGATTCAATATGATCCCTATCAAAATTTCAATGCATTTTTTAGAAATATAAAAACCCATACTAAAACTCAAATGAGATTGCTATGGACACTGAATACCTAAACAATCTTGCAAAAGAAGTACAAAGAGATCTCACAATTCTGGATTTCAAAACTCACTGCAAAGCTTTAGTAACCCAAACAGTGTGGTACTGGCATAAGTACATACATAGACTAATGAAGTAAAATAGATAATCCAGAAATCTACCCTCAGATATACACTTAATGGACTTTTTATACAGATGCCAAGTCTATTCAACAAATAGTGGGGGTGAAACTGAATATCAACATTTGAAACAAAATTAAGCCCTTACCTTGCAGCATATACAAAAACTAACTCAAAATTAATTAAATATCTAAGTTTAAGAGATAAAACTATAAATGCCTAGAAGAAAAAATAGGAGTAAAGCTTTATATTATTGCACTTCACAACATTTTTTGTTATAGCACCAAAATATTAGACAATAAAAGAAAAAAGAATAGATGAAATTGACTTCATTAAAATTAAAAATTTCTGTGCAACAAAGGATACTATCAAAAGAGTAAAAAGAAAGCTATAAAATAGGAGAAAATACTTGGCAAATATATATCTGGTAAGGGATTAATCTGGAATACATAAAAACAACTCAACAATAAACAACTCAACTCAAAAATAAGCAAAGGACTTAAATTGACATTTCTGAAAATAAGATACATAAATTGCCAATAAGCACAGGAAAATATGCTCAACATCCATTGGACTGGGGAAATACAAGTCAAAAGTACTTTGAGATTGCACTTAATACCCACTAGGATTGATTATAAATACAAACACAAATCAAACAAAACAAAAAGTAAAAAATGTTTGCAAGGATGTGAAGAAATTACACTTGTGTTTTGCTGGTAGAAATGTAAAACAGTCCAGCCATTGTGGAAAACAGTTTGACTGTTCCTTAAAAATTAAATATAGAATTATTGTAGGATCCCAACAATTCCTCCTCTAGCTATGTATTTAAAATAATTGAAAGCAGGAACTCAAACATATGCTTGTATGCCAATGTTCATAGCAGAACAAAAGTCAAAATGTAGAAACAACCCAAATGTCAACAAATTAATGGTTAAGCAAAATATGGTGTATAGATACATACAATGGAATATTATCTGGTCTTAAAAGTCTGTATAACTCTGACACACAAATTACAGCAGTAATAAACCTTGTAAACAGGGAGCGGCAAGATGGCGGAGGAGTAGGAGACCGATTATCATCAGGTCCCAGGAATTCACCCAGAGAGCTATTGAACTATTCTGAACACCTACAAATTCTACCGTAGATCGAAGAGAAGAAGAGCAGCAATTCTAGGAACAGAAAATCGACCACTTTCTGGAAGGTAGGACGTACAGAGAAGTGAATCTGTGGCGACGGGAAGATAGACCCCGGGGGGAGGGGCCGGCTGCCGGCAAGGGAGCAAGCAGCGGAGCACAGACACGGAAACGTTAGAAGTCGGCTCCACTGAGGGACGTCGCCCCAGAGACCAAGTGGGGGGTGAAACTCCTGCAGGGACAGTGTGGTCTCAGGACCCACGGGGACACAAAAAGACCAGGGGTGTCTGAGCGTGACCAAGCTCCCAGGTCTCAGAGAGAAGCCGGCGGGAGAGACGGAGCTGAGCTGAGGTGTCTCTCAGCTCGGGGTTACCTTGGGCTGTGATCTGAAGCTCAGCCGGGCCACTGATCTGTGAGCAGGGACCCCACGGGCGGCAGACCCGGAGAGACTCACCTTCCTCCTCCGGAGGCAGCGGCACAGGAGCGGCTGCAGGAATCAGCCAGGTTCGGAGATTCTAAACGGGGCCGTGACAGAGACAGAGATGCTCGGTCACAGGCCAGGTAAGCTCGGAGCGCGGCTGGAGACCAGGAGATGGGAGGGACTGCTTTTCTCTGAGGCGCGCTGAGGACTGAGGCCCCAGGCTCTCAGCTCCTCCGGGTCGGAGACTGGGAGCCGCCATTTTC
>LNAC01001944.1:852-66392 GCA_002007465.1 Ailurus styani
CAGATTCACTTCTCCGCACGTCCTACCTTCGAGAAGGCAGTCAATTTTCTGTTCCTAGAATTGCTGCTCTTCTTCTCTTCGATCTCCGGTGGAATTTGTAGGTGTTCAGAATAGTTTGATAGCTCTCTGGGTGAATTCCTGGGACCTGATGATAATCGGTCTCCTACTCCTCCGCCATCTTGCCCTTTTATAACCTTTCTTATCCTCCTCTCAGATCCCTGCTTACTTCCCATAACTGGCATTGCGCTTGCATTGAAATAGGATCTCTGTGTTGGTTGTAATGTCCACTGACGTAGGGTGATAGGAAGCTAATGAGTATAAGGTCAACATGGAAAGTCAATTTTTTATGATAGTGTACCGTGTACTATTCATATATCACTAAATCATTGCTGTATTTCGTAAAGTATCATAGGGGAGGGCGGGCAGGTTGGAGAAAAGACTATACTCTTTTCCAGGTCTCTCTCAGGTAGCTCCCTGTGGTGGAACCCTTAGCTCTATAGTGTTCAATGTACATCTTCAGGGAACACGCTATGTACAAGTTTTAGAACGTAGGCTTTCATGTTCAAAACCTGTTCACATTACTGTTCCAGAGATGGTCCCTCTGTGGGACAGTGGCTTGTGATAACAGTTTCAGGAGATGGTTGCCAGACTCTTAAATTACAAGGAAAGCTATAACTGCTCAAGGGAATAGATAATAACACTAACCTGAGTTTTACCTTTAATCCCCATGAGCAAGCCACTCTGGAAGCCAAATTATCAGAAATTTGCTGGTTGAACAGGAAATCAACAAAAAGAATTCATTACAGGATTTGAATAGTTAATGGTAGGAGGCTGAGATAGCCTAATGTTTCTATTGTAACAGTAAAATTACAGATACTTATCTTCCAGAAAATCCAAAAATCGTATTGGTTCATTTGCTTGGCACCTATAAAATGTCTTGCCAACATTCAGTCTCCAAGACTGCTTAAGAGTCTCATCAAGCCTCCTTCTAATTGACCTATTCTTTTTTTTTAAATGTTAATCCATCAAGTAAGGTTGATATCAGGAAAAGTTAATGAGAATATATTTGGGACAATTATTTTATTTCATTCTTATTTTCTCCTTTAGATAAAAGGGAGAATCCTTTGTATCATCTGCATCTATAACAGATACTAAAAATAAAATTTTGTATCTAGTTTATTATGTAAACTTTTATAATGGCTTTTGTTGCAAAATTTAACTTTTAATTACTTATAAGCCTCTCTTAGCTTGACTGAATATTTTGAAGAATGAAACATGTCTCATTCATTTTCATTCAGAACATATAGTTGTTAAAAAGTTGATTGAATGAATGAATGGCTAAGTAATATTCAACATAACTTGTGACTGCCTGCTAATGTATTCATATATTTGCCTTGGAAGTTATTTAAATAGAAGCTGGATGAACACTTTTTAAAGATGCTATAGGGACAAACACAATATGTGTGTTGATGTTTAAATTTTATAAATATTCTCAAAATCCTTAGTTATCTTAGAAACTTCAATGGAATCTAATAGTCTATTTAGGGGAGAATAGTGGCTGGCAAGGGGTGATGACACAGGAAATAGCTAATTAGAAAGAAGGAGGTAGCTAATACTCCCAGACACTAAGTAACTCCTTTTATTGAATTTATTAAAAAGTTTTTTCCTGTTTTATTGATATATAGTTGGCATATAACATTTTATAAATCAAACCTATATATTGCAAAGTTGGATACCACAATAAAGTTATGCATTCATCCTTTCAAACAATTAGCATTTGTGTGTGTGTATGTGTATGTGTGGTGAGAACATTTAAGATCTACTTTTTAGAAACTCAAATAGACATTATAATATTTTTAACTATAGTCGCCATGTTGTACATTAGAGCCCAAGAACTTATTTATCTGATAACTGAAAGGCCAGTCAAGAGAGGCAGCAATAAGCTAGAGAAGGTGGAAGATGGACTTCAGCCTGGAATCACGGTATTAAAACTTACCAGCTTTGAGACCTTGGGCGTGTCATTTAACCTCGCCAAATGTCCATGAGCTCATCTATAAAGTAAAAACAATCACATATGCTTCATAAGATTATGATACAATCTAAATGAGGAGTGTCTAGGTGGTGCAGTGGCTTGAGCATCACACTTTTGGTTTCTGCTGAGGTCATGATCTCAGGGTCGTAAGATTGAATCCTGTGTGGGGCTCGACGCTTGATGTGGTCTGCTTGAGAGTCTCTCTCCCTCTTTCTTTGTCCCTCCCACTCATGCTCTCTCTCTCTCTAAAATAAATAAATAAATCTTAAAAAAATAAAACATGATATATGAAAGATCGGTGAGTGTGTTCCTTCTGTTATCCTGCCTCCATGCTTCTCCACCCTGTTCTCTGGCATCTTTCTTGCATCTCTTTGATGTTCTACACTGTTTGCTACTTGGTGGATGGAAGTGTAGATATCAGAAAGGTGCAGGATGCTTTGTGAAATGGAAATACAGAGGGGAGAGGAAGAAAAAGACATGCTGATTGATCCAGGGCCATTTTGGAGAGGAAGGATGGATGCCGAGCCCAACCGTGGGGTCCTTCACATCCCTGAATCTCTGCAGTTCCTCCTAAATGACCTTCTGCAGACTCTCTCCTGTCTTATTGCTAACTCCTATCAATTTGTTCCCCATTACTAACCCTAGGTTTTATTCCCCGATATCGTTTGCAATTTTCCTTATGGCAGCCGGCAATTGACTAGCTCTGTTTTAGATTATGTCCACCACCACTGCCCCCCCCCACCAGGTACATCAAATCTCATCATTGCCCAAGTTGTTACTGTAACATTTGCTGAGGATAAAATGTACCTTCTGTCCTTTCTTAAATAAATAGTTTTGTTTCTCTTACAAGACACTATTTGGGCCTAAGACAGTATTTCAAATAAACAATCTTGCTATTTCTTCTACATTTGGGCAATATCCAAATTTACAATTTTGTCATTGAACTATAAAGAAACCAAGAGAAGATACCTGGATCCTTGCTTTACCCTTTGGCCATTGTGGCTGCATTTGCTAAGTGTGGTGGGTCTGGCATCATTGCAAAGATTTCCACTGGAGTTTCGATGAGAATCGGGACCAGGGAGTTATTTTTAGAATCTAAAATTAATTTAGTAATCAAGTGATTACTAATTTCAAAGACAATATTTTTGATCATACTAAGATACAAGAAGGGAAAACATGTCCTCATTGTATATTTACACAAAGTCAGAAATATGTATACAGAAGCAGCTTAATTTTTCAGTATGTTTATGGAAAAATCCAGCCCTAGGCTTCTTTTTTAGCTATTTACTGTGGACTGACTTCAAAAACATTTTCTTTTCCCACAAAACCCAGTGGAGATTTTTTTTTAAGGTCCATAAAATAAAGGATTGTGTTGGAGAACATGGGGATTCTGGTTTTTCTCTTTAACATCTTCTTTTATATTTATTCTTACCAGATTATACAGATGTCCTTTTCACTCACTCAGTCAACAGCTTTGTCAGGTTTTGCTTGTTTTATTTTGTTTTTGCTTTTTTTTTGAGTTCTCCTACTGTGTGCAAGACAGGATGGACAGATCTCACTTTTGGGGTGCTTAAGGTCTGTCACAGTAGATAGACATTACACATATAATTTATTATAAATATAGATAGCATACGTGCAGTAAACATGAAAGGGTATAAAGAAGGCTTCCTTGAGAAAATGGTGTTTAAGCAGAGCCTAACGGATAAGCCACTGATGACTAGGATGTTTGCTGGGAAACATCTTTCCAAGCACAGGGAAGAGTAACATGTTCGCAGACCTAGGAGAAGCCTGACATCTAGCAAGGGATGGGGAGAGTGGCAAGGGAAGATGACAGAGAGGCATGGAAAACTATGTAAAGGATTTGAATATTTGTTATTACCTTTCATTTCTGTAGTATTTTGCCATTTTCAAAGTACTTTCATACAAAATTTCACTTGGTTAACCTGCATCTTGTAAATTCAGATGGGATGATTAGAGGAGAGACTGGGGGTGGGGAGGGGAGTGGTGGCTATCCATACTTGCAACATAAATCTACTTAATTGAAAGAACTTCTTTGTTGCCAATTTATTTTTAATAGCGAGAAGCTGGCTCGGGTCCTAAATTAGCACTTTGTTTTCTATAATAATAGCTAACATTTATGTCTAAGTACTTTAGTATATATTAATGCATTGAATCCTCTTATCCTTTCAAGGAAGTTGCTATTATTACCCAACATTTTAAAGAAAGAAAAAAGAGGCATGGGCCTAAGGTCACACAACTGGTACATATCAGAGGTGGAATTTAAATACAGATGTCTGGTTGCAGAACCCACATAGTGAACTATAATGTGATACATTTTTGGTTTTTGCTCCTGTCTAAACTCTCTTTGCTAGAAGCCTGATCTTTATGTCTTCAAAAAAACAAAGGAGTATTCTATGTGCCCATGTGAAGTCTCAGATTTTCTTTTGGACTATAGCTTTCATTTAACCCAAAGAATGTGAAATTGATATATGATGAATATATGTATATGTGCATTCATATTAGTGTCAAGATGAATTATAGTTGATTAACCTGTTAAAGAGAAGATGCATTTTTGTAAATGATAAGGTTAAGTAATAGAGGTTCACACTTACATATTAAGAGTTGTTTATTCTCTTTTCTGAATTGTTATTATAGAAACATAATATTCTTCCTTTGTTCCAGGGTCTCTGTGATTCAGAGGTAAGTCAAACATGCCATGGATTTTCTATTTCAGGACACTTTAAAACATACTTCTAAATAATATAAATCATTCTTCCCCACCTGCCAGTGACTTCTTCCAAACTTCTAGATTTATGTGTGTATATGGATTAGCAAAATATAAATGTTTTTATTAAAGTTTGCCAGTTTAGAAAAAGGATGTGATTGAAACTCAGTATGATCATGGGTCCCTGGAATTACTTTATGGAATTATGTTTATATAGTCAATCATTATTTAATCAGTAGATATTATTAAGCAGATACCATGTTACAGATTACTGTGAAGACACTGGACAATCTATGATGATCAAAAAAGTTATGGTCTATCACTTTATAGATATTTGAATTTAGTAGGAAAGATAGACATTAAGTATTTTTTACCTCTAACATTCTTTCATTCTACACCTTAGTTATACATAAGTAAGGAGATACAAATTCTCATCCTGGGTCTGTAAGTGGTGTTTGTGTAACCTGAGGAAAGTCAGGGAATCAGAATATTCAAAGTAGAAGGGATTATAGTACCACTTTGTACTTCCTTATTTATGAAAAGGCAGACAGAGAGGGTGGAGGATGGCCTAGATTAATGGTTCTCAGACCTGAGTGTGTATCAGATCACCTGGGAGAATGTTAGAACACAGTTTGATGGATCTCCTTACCTTCCCACAGAGATTCTGATTGATAATCTGGTCTTGGAACCACACTTTGTGAACCATTGGCCCAGACAATCTTTAAGAATATTTTTTATTTCTGAAATACTGTGCACTGCAATAAATAAGGCTGTCAAGTTTCCAAAAGCCAATATCTTGGTAACTGTTTTCTCTGTGGGGCGAGCTTATTGTGAATTAAAAAAAATTATAGCTGTTATAATTCCAATCATATTTTAAAGAATTAAGAATGAGTACAGAAAGTCATAGAACTCAATGCCAATAATATTTACCCCTCAAATCCTTGAGCTGACAGGGTCTTAAAGAGGTATTTTGGAGGCAATCCAACTAGAGTAGGGTCAACATGAATTTATAATACGAAAAGTCTTAAGTCATAATCATTTATGTCAATGATAAGGAACAAAAATCCAACATCTGTCAGTCCGAGGAAGAGGAAAACAGTTGAATTTAGAAGAAACATTGTGTAAGACTGATGAATCACAGACCTGTACACCTGAAACAAATAATACATTATGTGTTAATAAAAAAGAAAGAAAGAAAGGGAGAGAGAGAGAGAGAAAGAAAGGAAGGAAGAAAGAAAGAAGAAACATTTTCAAGATGATATCAAAAATAATTTTCAAAATCTTTGAGTCAAAGTATTTGTAATATCAATAGTTTGGTTTTTTTTTTTAAAGATTTTTATTTATTTATTTCACAGAGGGAGAGAGATCACAAGGAGGCAGAGAGGCAGTCAGAGAGAGAGGGGGAAGCAGGCTCCCCGCTGAGCAGGGAGCCCGATGTNGACCCTGAGATCATGACCTGAGCCGAAAGCAGAGGCTTTAACCCACTGAGCCACCCAGGCGCCCAATCAATACAGTTTTCGAATCTTTCTTAAAATGTATGAAAGGGGGCGCCTGGGTGACTCAGTCAGTTAAGCTTCTGTCTTCAGCTCAGGTCATAATGCCAGAGTACTGGAATCAAGCCACGTGTCCTGTCGGGCTCCCTGGTCAGCAGGGAGCCTGCTTCTCCCTTTCCCTCTGCCTCTTTCCGCACTTTTGCTCTCCCTCTCTCCCAAATAAATTAATGAAATCTTTTTTTTTTTTTTTTTTTTTTTTAAAANAGAGAGATCACAAGGAGGCAGAGAGACAGGCAGAGAGAGAGAGGGGGAAGCAGGCTCCCCGCTGAGCAGGGAGCCCGATGTGGGCCTCGATCCCAGGACCCTGAGATCATGACCTGAGCCGAAAGCAGAGGCTTTAACCCACTGAGCCACCCAGGCGCCCTAAATTAATGAAATCTTTAAAAAAATGTATGTGAGGATACAGTAGGAAAAATTGTGACGAGTAAACAAAAATAAGTTCTTATAATGCAAAATATACAATTTGGCTTAAGTAGAGAAAGGGGGTTATACATCTATTAGGCCTAAGGTAGGACTTCTCTGGCAGGTTCTAAGTAAAAGAAATCGATGATCAATACATTAAAATCAGAAGCATAACAACATGGTAAATCACTCTTTCTTGGGGTTCTAATTTTCTGTTTCTAAAATGAAAAGTCTGGAACTGATGACTCCTAATATCTTTTCTGGCTTTAAATTCATACTACTTTTAGTGCTAGACATAGAGCATTAATATTTATTTATTGAATTATATCATATTTGATGATAAGCCTGCTGGCCAGCAGCCTTTGAGTGAAATGTATTTGGCAAGAATACAGGTAATGGTGTACAAATTATTGTAAATTGCCTTCTCCTGCTGAGATAAAGGCATCATCTCTGCCCTTGTTTCCCTCACATTGAACTTTCTTCTCTCTGTTTCTACTTAGCCATTAATGATCCGAAGATTTTGTGAACAGACCAAAATCCAAGAGAGATTTCAACTTGGATATTTTGTTTGCATGACTACGATGAAAGCCATGGTTGAAAAATAACTGGGTTTGTTTGTTTTCTCATTTCTAAAGAATAGGGTGGACTCCTGATCTCTCTTTCCACTTGGCAAGATAGAATTACCTGGAATATCTGCACATTTACATTATTTCATAGCTAGCCAAGTACAAGTAGAGTAAATGGAGTACTTTGGCACAGTACAAATCTAGGAAGAAAAGGTGAAAGATCATAAGATGTCGGAGTTATAAAGGGTATTAGAGATCATTATAATTAAAACACCCGTTATATAAGTGAGGCAAATGAGGCTCATAAAGTTTTATTATCTTTCCAGAATCATATTTATATGTTTTGTTGGACTAACTTGCCTTACTGTTGAGCCTAGACAGGAGGCAGAACCATAATAGTTTAAATCATACTAACCAAAAGAAAGATGGTATAGCTTAATTAAGATACAGACAATAGGCTTTAAGGAAAAATTAATTCCTATGTATTTATCACTGTGAAGCAATACTACTTTTAAATTATATATGTGAAATAACATAATTTTAAAATCTTTAAAAAACTTGACAGAGAGAAAATGACAAATCTACCACCGTAGTGGGAGATTTCGATATACCTCTCTCAATGATTGCTAGATCAAGTAGATAAAATCATTAATAAGAGTAAGGAAAATCTAAAAGATTCAAAAAGATATGCATAGAACAATTCACCAAGAATATCTTACACATTTTCCTCAAGTATAATGGAAAATTATATAATCATGCCATCTATGTTCTATGCCATAAAGCAAGGCTCAGCAAGTATTAAAAATTGCTATTTAACACTTTCATTTTCTGATATTAAAGCAATCAAGTTATAAGTTAACAATAAAAAGGATAACACAGATGTATACATTGGGAAATTTTAAGAGTTTGTTTATTTATTTGTCAGAGAGAGAGGGAGAGAGAGAGAGCACAAGCAGGCAGAGTGGCAGGCAGAGGCAGAGGGAAAAGCAGGCTCCCTGCCGAGCAAGGAGCCCAATGAGGGATCATGACCTGAGCCAAAGGCAGCTGCTTAACCAACTGAGCCACCCAGGCATCCTGACACTGGGAGATTTTAAAAACATACTTCAAAATTACACATGGATAAAGAAGTTTTCTACCAAGTTTTAAACTCCAATTAGTCTTAAAGAATATAAATAATTCCAGAGACTAGAAAAAGTGAGAACATTGCTCATATTTTATCAGGTTCATAAAACCGCCAGAGCAAAACCAAACAATTAGAGTGAAAGTAGGAAAAATAAACATCAATCTCACTTAACAAATATAGATGGAAAGTCCTGAAAAAGAATCAGTAAAAATATACCAAAAAGCACCATTACAATATTGGGTTTATACAGGGAATGCCAGAATCGTTTAATATTAGAAAATCTGTTATTTTAATGTTCTGTTTCAACACCTTATCATCTTACTACATATAAAAATAGCAATTCAACATATATTAATGATTAAGAACTCTTAATCAACTGGATAAGAAGGAAAAATATTTATCTTCATAATGGATATTTACTATAGCTTATAGCAAGGATAATATTCAGTGATGAAATTTAAGAAGCATTCTCTTTAAAATCAGAATGTGGCCTGTTATTACTACCTCTACTAGGGATTGCAGTTAGACAAAGGAAATAATACTATAGAACCAAAAGGAAAAGATGTAGTGGGATTCATAGACAAACTATAGCAATACAGAGTTCAGCATTGTTCCTGGTAGAAGCTCATTACACAAAAATCATTGACAGTCCTACACACCAGAAATAACAAATTTATAGCAGGAAAAAATCTCATTTGTAACAACCACCAAAAATCCATAGTGTGAAGAAATGCATCTAACAAGGATGCATGAAGTTATTTTGGAGAAAGTTGCAAAATAGTCCTGAGAGCCTTAAAGAAAACAGAACAAGGGACGCCTGGGTGGTTCAGTCGTTAAGCATCTGCCTTCAGCTCAGGTCATGATCCCAGGGTCCTGGGATCAAGCCCTGCATCACGCTCGCTCCCTGCTCGGCAGGGAGCCTGTTTCGCCTTCTCTCTCTGCTGCTCTCCCTGCTTATGCTCTCTCTCTCTCTCTGTCAAATAAATAAATAAAATCTTCAAAAAAAAAAAAGAGAACAAAACCAAAAGATTTATAATAGACATGGATAAGAATACTCAAATATGTTAGAAGATGACAGTCCTCCTAAAATTGATCTATAAGTTCAATGCAATGCAATTAACACATCAACAGGTTTGGTTTTGTGGCATAGACAATCTGATGCCAAAATCAATATGGATGAGGAAGAGGTCAAGAACAGGACTTATTCCCCCCCCAAAAAAAGCAAGGAAGGGAAATTTGTCTTATCAGTTATCAATGTTTATGACATATCGTAGAATTTAAACAATGTGGCGTATTTGTTCACATGAAAACCTTGACGCATGAATTTTAAATTTGATGTGCAAATTTCAAATTTTAGATTTGATGGACGAATTTATCAATAGGACAGATTAAAACAGTGCATGTATAGCAAGATGGGGGAGGGGGACAGGGGAACAGCTCACCGTGGCAGTTTGGAGTATTTTGTGACTGACCTTGTTTAGCATTACTTACATATGATCAAAATAGAAGAAGAATAAGTTAGAGCCAGTTTTATTGATTTAAAAGTTTTCTCTTCTGCCTTCTCAGTGGAAGGCTGCACCCAATGTCTCCCTCCGTGGTGTGCCAGAAACATAGTACACATATGTATGGAAGCTTGGTATAAAGTTACAGAAAGCATTATGTATTGGTGGAAGAAGAATGATTAGTCTATAAATGGGTAAGGGTCAATAATTTCATGTGAAAAAAATCAAATTAAGTTCTAGGAAACATCTTTATAAATCCAGAGTCAGAAATGATTTTTTTTAGACAAGATAAAAGCACAGATCATAAAGGAAAAGATTGACACAGTTAACTCTGCTGAGAATTGGGGGGAGAAAAAGAAGGATGTCACGGACAAAGATTAGTATCCAGAATATATAAGAAAAATCCAATTAGAAAAAGACAAACAACGCAGTATAAAATAAGCAGAGGATATAGACAGGCAAATCACAGAAAATGAACCAGAATAGCCAAAAACATAGGAAGTGATATACAACCTTACCAATTACTAATTAAGGACTCACAAATAATTAAAGATATAAAAATAAGAGCATTACCTCTGAGGCTAATGATGTACTATGTACTGGCTAATTGAATTTAAATTAAAAAAAGAAAAAGTAAAAAGAAAAACAATATATTTTTTTGAAGGTTTTATTTATTCATTTGAGAGGGAGAGGGACAAGCAGGCTCCCCACTGAGCCAGTCAGGAGCCCAATGTGGGGAGCTCGATCCCAGGACCTAGAGATCATGACCTGAGCCAAAGGCAGACACCCAACCATCTGAGCCACCCAGGCGCCCCAGAAAAACAGAATATTTTAAAGCGGTCAAATTACCTGAATTAAAATTTAACTAAATTACTAGATTTATAATACTAAATTTTGGTATGAATATGAGGTAATGAGAATTCTCAGAGAGTGCTATTAGGTGTGACTGCTTTGCAAAACTCTAGAGTATAAACTGGTTTAATCACTTTGGAAGACATTTTAATAAAACAGGAAAGTTGAAAATGTACTTGCTCTATGACCTAGTAATCTCACTCTGAGAAATACACTTTAGATTTATTTTTATTTTCAAACATTTTCTTGAAATCACAATGCACAGAAAAAAAATCCATGCTGCATCAGACAAAGTAGACATAAACACACAGATGTAATGTAGTTCACCAAATATTACTAGCTCCCTGCCTTCTTGCTACATGATCGTTAAATAAGTCCTCCCTGCTCACAATTCTTAGTCCCATTGAGACTGTGTCAATCATATGATGAGTTTTGGCCAGTAAATGGTGAGCAGAAGTAATGTGTATCACTTCTGTGAACAAGTTTATTTGTCTGCAAGATTTTCTGTATTTTTTCCCCCACCGTAGTAACTGGAGACTCTTGAGGTGTTGCTTGCTTACTCAGCCTTTGTCCTCGAGTAAGGAGATATAGAATAGAGCCCTCAACCAACCCAAAATGGACATAGAGAATGACTAATAAATAAGTCTTTGATTTTACCAACCACTTAAGATTTTGGAGGTTTTGATCCTGCAGCATTACATGGCCCATAATGAGTATTACAGTTTTCTTACTTTTATTATGTACAAGAACTAATACAACTGACCTAAAATTTAGCATATTAAAACAAAACAAAACAAAACCCCACATTTCTTTGCTCATGATTCTATATTCTGGCCTGGACCCCACTGGGAAGGTTATTTTTTGGTCTCCCAGGTCATTCATAAAGAAGCATCACCTGGAGGTTAGACTGGATCTATCCGATCAACATTGGCTCTGGTTCCTTGTGCATCACCTCAGTCAGAATCTGAACTACCTTGGCCTCTCTCTCTTCATGTAGGATAAATGGATTTCTTCACATGGTAGCTCAGGTCTCTCAGAACAAAAGAAGAATATGCCACACCTTTTCAAAGCCAGCCTTCAGAACTTGGAAAAAATACTTCATCCCATTTTATTGGCTAAAGCAAGTCATAAAGCCTGACCATGTTAAGGGGAAGGAAATAGATACCATCTCTATATGGGGAGGAGGCATGTACTAGGCCAGGAGGAATTGTTGATCATCATCTGTGTGGGCCATCTACAACATTCTGTGTTATGAATCCTAGTATTCTATTCTATTCTATTCTATTCTATTCTATTCTATTCTATTCTATTCTATTCTATTCTATTCTATTCTGTCTTAATCTATTTTGCCATTGTTTAAAATGATAGTCTTGATATAGGAAATTGACTCGATAACACTCTAATGGGTTTAACACAGTTCTATAAACACTGCCCTAGAAAAGCCAGCACATATGGACCATAATTATAGAAGAGTGCTATAATGTCTACTGAAGCATTGTTTGTAAGAGCAAATTTTGAAAGCATCTTAAATGTCCCTCAAGAGGAAATTAAATGTGTAACATATTATTTTTTCATATAGTAGAATATTGTTCATTTCTTTAGAATGACTGAATGATAGATACATCAAAAAATACTACATAGGTAGATAAATAGATTGATGGATACATGTCGAATACAACGCTGAGTGAAAACATCACATTTTTAAATAGAACATGCAGCATAATAGTATTTATCTTATTAAAAACATGCAAGGTAATGTAACACGTTACTTATAGATATGCAGATGCACATGTAGAAGATTTCGTATCAAATTAATAAAAGCCGTTGCCTTTGGGGAGGAAGGGTGTAGAATGGGAATGAGTAGAGAAATAGAATTTAAAATTTTTATATTCTTCCATTGTTTTCACTGGAATTAAAAATAATAAAATGTAGAAGAAATCAGAGAAGGAGACAAACCTTAAGAGACTTTTAACCACAGGAAATAAAATGAGGGGCATGCCTGGGTGGCTCAGTTGGTTAAGCATCTGCCTTTGGCTCAGGTCATGATCCCAGGGTCCCGGGATCGAGTCCCACGCTGGGAATCCTTGCTCAGTGGGGAGCCTGCCTCTTCCTCTGCCTGCCACTCCCCCTGGTTGTACTCTTTCTCTCTGACAAATAAATAAATAAATAAAATCTTAAAAAAAAAAGTAACTGAGGGTTGCTGGAGCAAGTGGATAAGGGGATAGGGAGGGTACGTGTTGTGATGAGCACATGGTGTTATATGCAATTGATGAATCACTGAACTCTACTTCTGAAACTAATACTACACTATATGTTGATTAATTGAATTCTAATAAAATAAAATAAATAAATAATAAAATGTCAAAAATTTAAAATTTGGGGATATTGAGTAATTTTATTTTTTCAGGTGTTTTTTCTTTTTAGAGAAAGAGAGCACACTATGGGGGGGGGGAAGGGAGTGGCAGAGGGAGAGAGAGAATCTTAAACCAGGCTCTGTGTCCAGCATAGAGTCTGACATGGAGCTCAAACACATGACCCCAAGATCATGACCTGAGCCGAAATCAAGAATACAATGCTTAACTGACTGAGCCATCCAGACACCTATTTTTCCAGTATTTTTAAAAACCAGAACGATGGGGGTGACTGAGTGGCTCAGTGGGTTAAAGTCTCTGTCTTTGGCTCAGATCATGATCTCAGGGTCCTGGGATTGAGCCCCACATCGGGCTCTTTGCTCAGCGGGGAGCCTGCTTTCTCCTCTCTCTCTGCCTGCCTCTCTGCCTCCTTGTGATCTCTCTCTGTCAAATAAATAAATAAAATCTTAAAAAAAACCTGAATGATGAAAAATATCAGAAGAGTATTATAAAAATATATAAATAATAGTGAAGATACTTCTTTTTTCAGATAATTATTTTTATTAATTATATTTTGACTCCTCCTAGAGGATCCAGAGAGTCTGGTTGGAGCACTGACACTTGTCAAGAATTTAAGAACTTGAGCTTGTGGGTATTTTTGCAAAAAGGTCAGTTGCACAAAGAACTAAAAAGAGATTAGGTTTCAAGTTCCTATAGAGAAAAGGGGTCAAAAGCAAGGAAGTCAATGTCAGCTATTAATCAGTGAATGAAAAAGGTGTCAGAAATGGGAGACAAAGCAATCATGAGCTTTGTAGACTGGGTAGAGTAGGCAATGAAAGGAAGTCGAGTCAGAGCAAGGTCAGAAATGAAGATCCACAGTTGAAGGTTCTCCTTGAGAAGAGGACTCAGTGCACTGAGTTTTGTGAGTAGATAGGCCTGGTTTGAAGACCCTGGGCTGGGGCCGGTGGAATCACATACTCTGGTGTTTTCATCCTGAGTCAAGTGGTTGCTGTCAGAGCTTCTCTGGAATACTTTGTACAGCAACCAAGTTGCTGTTCTTATGGGAATAATCAAGGTGGGTGCTGAGAGAGTCTCACATGTTCAGAGCTCTAAAAAATAAGTGGCAATGAAGTGATTTCCTGTCCGGATAAGACACAGGCCACTTGTTCCCATCAAGCAGAATTGGCAATAGTGAGTTAAGGTAATCATGTTAGTTTGTCAGCTGGCTCTCATGGACTCTGAGACACCACCGTCTGCTAGTGTTGCCTTGGCTTTCCTGACGTGTTTAGTCTTTCTTCCAAGGTAAGAGGGAGGTCATTTAGTGATCAGTCTGAATGAAGACTGGAAGCAGGAGGGAAGTTGTCCATTTTCTCTCTCTTTTTCTCAAGATTTCTGAGAATTACGTTGATCCCAAGAGGTGTGCCCAAGGGAACAGGAATTACTGGTGAATTACCAATCAAGGTGAAGAAAGAGAAAATGTCAGGTAAATGTTATCTGTGTGTTGTTTACTTAGACGTTTCCCTGAGGGAAGAGGGCTAAATCATTGAGATTGAGTGAGTGGTTTTGCAGCTCTGTAATTCCTCTCTGCTGACAACTGTCGTTGTAACCTTGTATTTGACATTTAAACAGCACAGTGCTGAAGAAACATAGTGAAAGTTCTAGAATGACTAGCTCTGCTTTGCCTTACTGACTGCATCTACCTGAATTTATCATTAATGCACGTTGTCTTTTCTGCTGTGATCCAAGTTTTTCCCAACTTGTGATCTTTCCTCTGAGATTTCTCACTAAGGTTTTCTATTGTTAGTCTATTCAGGCATGAAGCCTCGAGCATGTTTTGTGAGGGAAAGTCCCCATCTCCCTAATTCTTGATATCATTCTGGTGGTAGGAGGGAGAGAGAATTCCCAGTAAGCAGCATTCTTTCCCTCGTGGCTTGGGAAAAATTAGTGGCTTCAGTATTTTTCAAAGAAAGTGTTGTGATCTATTTGTAGGTTCATATATACTAGTTCTGGTTCATTAATATATTAATTCATGTAAATATTTATTAAAGATTTATTGACTACCTACCACAAGTGAGAATTTCACTGTAGTGTGTATAGACACCTGGATTTCCATAATAAATAAACAGACACTTGAAAAAAATGGAACTATTTTTTACAACTCATGAAATCGGTGGACGAAAAGTGCTTAAGAACTCCAATACATAAGCCATGTTTTGAGGTAGCTGGTGCTTTCATGAAGAACAGATGACCAGACTGAATGTAGCCTAGAGAGAGATGCACGGCTCCTCTAGGTCTGCTCTTTTGGCCATGGAAGCTATCTTTATGAGTTTTTGTTTTGTTTTGTTTTGCTTGATAATTTAAAGCAGGAAACTTCACCTTCTAGGAAGATAAAGTAGATGCCCTGTTCTCTATTCCTCTCGCTAAGTAGCACTAAAATCCCTGGATATTGGGTATAAAACAAATGTGAGAAGACTTTAAAAGGTAGTACCTTTAAAAGAAGGCAGACGCCTTAGGAATATGGGGACCCAAACAACAACATGGTGGTGAGTTCTCTCTCTCTTTTTAAATCTCCTTTATTTTAGGCTTAGAGTTGGAAGAATTAGGTACCCCAGAAACACCTAGGGAGTACAGATGCAAACAGCCTCAGCAGAAGCCTGCTCTTCTAGCCAAAGGGGCATCTTAGCAAGACAGAAGGATGTTTAAACATTAACTTCTGCAGCCAAACCCTGCAGGACAAACACTGGCTCCACCCACCTGCACCAAGCTGTTCTCCTATTGCTTAAAAATGACCTGGGTCTTTCCCTGTGAGTCTAGATGCAGCCTCACACTCTTCAGTACCATGCTTCAGGCAGCTGTTGCCACCTTGCTTGTATTGACAAAGGCAGTCAACCTGTTGGTCAATGTTCCACTATCTATTAACCTAAAACAGCTGTTGCTTCTGGTGTCTACATGGGGAGCAGGCCACAAAGGTGGTTCATCTAGTTTGCTCTCACACCTCTAGGATACATCCCCCATGTGTTACTCTCTCTCTCCATCTTTCACATCTATTCTCATTTGAAGTGATGGTATTTGTGAGATAAGTTATGTTTTTTCTGGAAAACTTATAAATTTTAAAACACAAGCCTTGAGAATTCATGTCCTAGAGGAACAGAAGTTAAAACAATCCTTAGGAGAATTGAAATTAGGTACATTTTTATTTTTATGGATACAAATACAAAAAGATATCTTACATTTCATGTTTTTAATGAGGACCTTAGAGTCAGAGAAACGATTGTGTGTATTTATTAAAAATGTGTTGAGAGAGGCCCATATTTTTGGATTATTCTCTAATTCCTTTTGGGTTTATGAAGCCTGCCCTAGGCTGTTTCCTTGGTGTGGCTAAATGTGTGAGTGCTTGCAATATCTATTGCTTCTTCCTCTACCTTACCCAGAGAAAAACAAAACCTGTTTGAGATGGTAATGAATGAAACTAAATATCCTTGCTGTCCTAGTCTTTGTGGCAAGCAGCATGCAGGATAGTTATGGATAGGGTCAACTCCAATGAGATGTAAATGAGATTACACCAAGACTTTCCGAGAAAGCTTGATCTTCCTGACCCTGATACTGTCCCTCTTCCTTCCCTTCTCGCCTTGAATGCAGGCATGGTGGCCTCATCTGTACACACGACTTACAAATCGTGATGGAAAGGCTAAGAGAATCACAGACACATTTACCCTAATACTGAAGTATTGAGTCAATGCCAGGAGCCACTTACCTCCAGACTTTCATTTTATGAGAAAAACAAACCCATATTTTTAAGGCAATGTAGTTGGGGTTTTTTGTAGCTTGCAGCCAGATAATAGACTGGACTTACTGTAAATGTCCACAGGAGATTATGCTCTTTTCTAAAAGATGGAGGGACTTCTCAGTTCAATAAGAATTGAGACAAACTTTCACAAGGGAAGTCTGAGGATGTAATCATGGAATAGGAAGAAATACCTAAAATAATTCCAAGTCAGAAATTAGTAGGCTGAGTCTGAGAGACATGTAAATCACACTGAGTATGTGAGCATATAACCCTCGACTCTCCCTAGAAGAGATTGTATAGCTTGTATCAGATTTCGAATTGTGTCTCCTCAACACCAATACTGGTAAAGCAGTGAATAAATACTTTCAATGAGTAGTAAGTGCATACTGCTTCTGTACATACCATACAGCTTTATTGAGAACCTATTATTCTCTGACCTCATTCTGAGGTGTTAGAACATAAAATGTCCATAAGAGATTTTCTTTGTACTTAAGGAAATGGCAGATCAATGCATCAAGTTTCATGTAAACAGGTAATCTGAATGTTGTAAGTAATATCTTTTTTTTTTAATAACATACTCAAGGACAAATTACCAGAGTTGGTTGGTGGACTTCAAACTATGAGCATAGCAAACAAAGACAATAGCAACTGCAAAGCACAGGCTCATACAAAGACAGGGATGGAAAAAAAAAAAAGGATGTGAGAGTAGTTAATATGTAAAACATAAGAGAAGTGGTGGAAAGAGAGGAGTTAGATTTAGATTAAATTATGAAGGGTGGTATATAGGGAGTTAAGAAGTTGGGATTTTAGGATTTTATTCTACTGACAATGAGAAATTAACATGGATAGATAAGCAGTGAAGTGAAAGCTCAACTTTGTTTTTAGCAAGAGAGTTCTAGAATCAGTGTGAATAAAGACTACCTCCAGAAGAGAGGAAAAACAGAAGATTGTCATGGTTGTCTCAGCATAAACGCTGAAGGTATTTGGCTTGGGATTCAGAGTAGTTAGATATGGAAGAGTCCTTAGGAGGGACAGTATGTGATATCTTATGAAAAGCATAAGAAAATAGAATAGCATTATTGGGCTTGCAACACTTTTGGCTCATTCACAGATATGCATTGAGTGGCAAAAAATCTGAGTTACCCAGCATGGATGATACCAGCTGAAGTGAAATAAGGTGATTTTCTGCCTTCTTGTTCTAGCTTTCATACTGTAAACAAGTATCCTTTTCACAATGCACTTAGTGCTACATTTCTCGCATTTTGTACTTTCTGTTGTTGATTTCACTGTTAAAATGGCTCCCAAGCTTAATGTTGAAGTGCAGTTTAATGCTCCTAAGTGCAAGAAAGGTGTGGAGCTCCTTAGGGAGAAAATGTGTATCAGAAACGCTTTGTTCAAACATGAATTTTAGTGCTTTGGGCCATCAATTCCATGCTAATGAATCAATACTATCTATTAAATATGGTGTCCTTAAACAAAAACACACATAAAACCAGGCTAGGTATTGATAGGTTGACAAAAATGTAACCAGAGGCTTTCAGGAACCTAACCCTGATTTTCCCCTTGGAGCACTGATTCAGCATTTGCTAATTCATTGTTCACAGCAATTTTATAGAACGTAACTACTAATAATGAAATCAACTTGTATATATCATAGAATTTTCAACCTAGAAGAGACATTTGAAATGATCAAATTCAGTGCCTTTATTACACAGAAGAAACTGCAGTCTGAAGGTGTAATATGAAGTACCCAAGACTGTATACTTATTTATCACTGAGATTGGACAAACATTAGGACTCTTAATTTCTTCTTCAGTGGTTTTTCCACTTCACAAAAATGTAAACCTTTAAACAGAGTACTGCTATGGATGGAATATTTGCATCAAAGTGTTATCTGATTTGATTTCCTCTTATCAATTGGAAGGAGAGCTGATAGACACATGTAATGAATCATACACGAGATAATTTCTGCTCTGCTCCCGTGCCTTCATCAAGACTGATGGTAAATTTGTGTGATTTCAGTCTGAATTTAGATAAACTCAGGACCTAAGAACCTTTCAAAGATGACTAGAAGGAACTGTCATGCACATACACCTGTGCTAGTCGAAATACAATGTTTCTAATACCAACCATCAGCTTTTTGGGAGGTCATAATCTAGTGCAGGAGTCAACAATCTATGAGTACAGGTCAAATTTGTCCCACTGCCTGTTTTTATAAATAAAGTTTTATTGAGACTCACCCAATATTTATGTATTGTTTATAGCTTTTCCCATGCTGTAACTGTATAACTGAGTAGTTGTAACAGAGATTGTATGACCCTTTGTATTTACTGTCTTGCCCTTTATGGAACACATTTGCTGACCCAAGGTCTAGCCTATAGCACGAACGTTGGTGCCAGTTTTCCATGTAAATGGTTTGTGATGACAGTCTTTGGAAACATTTCATCAGTTGTTTTGCCCTTAACTTGTGATTTAAGATATTCCATTGAGGAGCCTTATCAAAGTGTCTAGATGACATGAGAGGATTATCTTTTGCTATTTGGTGTCATCCAAAAATCTGAATCAATTTAACAAAAGTGATCCATAACTCATTTTAGCACTTACTGAATTACCTGTCAGTCACCTGACTTCCTCAACTCAAGGACTACAGTGGTAAGATTCTAAATCTACAATGCATTGCCTGCCTTAGCCCATCCTTACCAGCTGTCAACACTACCTGAACCAATTGTTACTGTGGCTGTCAGAGCTGACATTCGAAATCAGCAACAGGACAGAATTAACTTCCCAAGTGTCTTTCCTGTTGCATAAGCATATGTAAGAAATGCTTTTATTTAGCTTAGTGACATTTGCTACCCCAGTACTGACAAAACATCGTGTCTAAACAAATGTTGATTGCACAGATTCATCTTCCCATGATAATGAATGTTAACAGCAGAGAGATAATTATATAATAATCTCAAAACCACACACAGTGACTTTTGCTTAATGGAATTACTTGAGAAAGAGTGTTTTAATTTTGTAACCTGACACTTCAATGAAAAGAATACTGTGGTAAACATTTTAGCAGAGCTTCCTCTATATTCTGATTCTTGTTGAAATGAGCATTGTCTGCATGGAGGCTTTCTGAGTGTTTAAAAATTTCGTTTCTTCATTAGCATATTATGGCTAAATTAACACATCATTTCAGTTTCTTGTTAGTCTTTTTTTTAAAGATTTTATTTATTTATTCATTTGACACAGAGAGAGAGATTACAAGTAGGCAGAGAGGCAGGCAGAGAGAGAGGAGAGAGGAGGAAGCAGGCTCCCTGCTGAGCAGAGAGCCCAATGTGGGCCTCGATCCCAGGACCCTGGGATCATGACCTGAGCCGAAGGCAGCGGCTTTAACCCACTGAGCCACCCAGGCACCCAAGTTTCTTGTTAGTCTTAATAGATATCTTCAGTAAAGAAGGTTTAGTGCCCCAAATGGCTATTTTATTAGAATTAATAATTTTATAAAATCTTTGTCTTTGAATCTGCTAGGTATGGAGTAGAGAGAAGTGGGGTAGTAGGGCTTGGGGTAATCAGACAAAGTATGAAAAAATATTCTCTCCTGGATATAGACCAGAGAATATTTTTTCAGACTTTTTTTTTTTTAAAGAAAGTGTGGGGGAGAGAGAAAGAGACTCTTAAGCAGGCTCCATGTCCAACATGGGGCTTGATGCAGGGCTTGATCCCAGGACTCTGAGATCATGACCTGACCTGAAATCAAGAGTCAGATGCTTAGCCAACTGAGGCACCCAGGCACCCTTTCCTTAGAATCTTTCTAAGGATTATAGGAATAGCAGGTAAGGAATAGAGAAAGATAACATGTCTTAGGTTTAAACACTATAATGAGGAAAGAATGACAAGGGTATGGATCAAGACTGAAGGTGAACATACACAGAAATTAACCCAATATGTATTAAAGATTCAAATGTAAGACCTAAAATTGTAAATCCTAGAAGAAAATATCCTGGGTGAACTTGACATCAGTCTTCGCAATGGTTGGTTTTTTTTTGGTTTTTTTTGTTTTGTTTTTTTGATTTGACACCAAAAAGCAAAGGAAATGAAAGGAAAAATAAATAAGCAGGGCCATGTCAAACTAAAATCTTCTTCACACGGAGGGGAAACAATCAACCAAATGAAAAGGTAACCTATGGAATGAGAGAAAAAATTTTCAAACCACATATCTGATAAGGGATTAATATTCCAAATAATACAAGCAACCCATAGAACTCAATAGCAAAAAACCAAACAACTCATTAAAAAATGAGCACTAACTTGAACAGACATTTTTCCAAGGAAGACATACAGATGTCTAACAGGTACATCAAGAGGTACTCAACGTCACTAATCATTAAGGAAATGCATATCCAACCGCAGTGAGATATCACCTCACACCTTTTAGGTGTTATCAAAAAGAGAAGAGATAACAAATATTGGTGAGGGTGTGAAGAAAAGGGAACCCTCGTTCACTGTTGGTGGAATGCAAACTCGTACAGCCACTTTGGAAAACAGTATGGAGTTTCCTCAAGAAATTAAAAATAGAACTGGCATATGATCCAGCAATACCACTCATAGATGTATATCCAGAGGAAACAAAATCATTACCTTAAAAAGATAACTGTATTTTCAAGTTCATTGCATCATTATTCACAATAACCAACATATGGAAACAACCTAAGTGTCCACTGACAGATGAGTGGATAAAATGTGATTGATGATTGACAGATAGATAGATAGGGACAGAGATAGATATATGTACACACAAAAGAATGTTATTTAACCTTCAAAACAGAAGGAAATCCTGTCATTTACAACAGCATGGACGAAACTGGAGGATATGATGCTAAGTGAAATAAGCTGAACAAGGAAAGACAAATGCCACATGGTATCAGTTATATGTTGAACCCCCACATAAAACTTAGAGTAGAAAAGTGGTTTCCAGGGTCTGCGGGTGGGGAAAATAGGGAAAGGTTGGTAAAAGGATACAAATTTTCTACTATAAGATGTAAAGGGTCTGAGGATCTAAAGTCTAACATGGTGTCTATAGTTGATAACACTGCACTGTATAATTGAAATTTGGTATGAAAGTAGAACTTAAATATTCTCCCCAAAATAAAAGAAAGTAAGTATGTGAGGTGATGGATGTGTTAATTACCTTGGCAGAGAGCATTCTTTTACTACATATATATATATATATATATATATATATATATATATATATACTTAATTCTGTATAAATCTGCATCTTGCAGAGTCATCTTTTGGGTCCTCACACAGATTTAAAAACCATGTGTGTGTGTATATATATATATATATATATATATATATATATATACACACACACACACATATAAAATCAAATTATCACATCGTATGCTTTAAATATCTTATAATTTTTTGATCAATTACACCACAATAAAGCTAGGGGACAAAGAATGAGGGTGAAGACATAGGATGGGCTGGGCCATATTTATAAAACAAACTGTGATGTGCAGAAATGATCATGTTACATACGACATACATTTAAGGAATGTAAGATTAAGTAAGGTTACTGAGGATCCCTTGGCATTGGGAAGAGTGGGTTATTTGAGAAGAAGCACAAAATATGAAGATGGGCGTATTTAGGATATGAGACTGTACATCTTCCACAATTTTATATTAGGTTAGTTGACCTATGGTTCTAGTTGTAAATCACCAAATGCAAAAATCACTATAAAATGCCTAAGAGCACGTGTAGTTGTGATCAGAAAGGAAGGACTGTCTATTTCAAAGCTATTCTTTTGTGTAGTATCAGTTGACCTTAGCTGAGTCTCAACTTTTTTACCTGTACATAGGCCAATTGTGAAACCAGTGACCATCCTGACAATGATCTGTGACATGGGGCTCATTGGCGTCATGAATTTGATCATTCCAACCAACTAGCCTCGAGTATGAAGGCAGTGGAGTGCTGATCTTCTGAAGGTCCATTTCTCAGTTCCTAACATCATGGACTTTAAAGTCAGAAAGATATAAATTTTATATCCAGTTTTGTCATTTATTAGATGTGTGACTTTGGGCACTTGGCTCAACTCCATCCAAACTACAACACTTTATGTTAAGATAAAAACAATAATTCCCAGGCTTAGGTTTCTGATTAAATTAAAAAAAAAAAGAAATTTCCTAGAGTATAGGGAGCATCAATAAATCAGTTATGATATAAATAAATAGTTTCATCCTTTCAATATGATCATGGGCCATATTAAGGGCCAAGTATTCTATATTCTATAAGCAAATAATCGAGATAAACAAAGAAGGGCAGAATAGCCAGAGTCTTCCAAGGTGCTCTTTGAAGGCAGAGTTGAACAAAAATTTATTTTTTTAGATTCTAGTATTAATTTGATGTTCTCATGGCTTCAGCAGAGATCCATTGCTTTTATACCACTCAATTTCACCAGATGTGGTTTTTAAATCTGTGTGAGGACCCAAAAGATGACTCTGCAAGATGCAGATTTATACAGAATTAAGTCTCTAATCTCTTTACAAATAGATCTAGACAGGAATTTGCGACATAGTATTTTGCTCAAGTGAGCCTTAAAGCCAGTGTTCTTCAGGACTCAGCTTCGTACTATCGGATGCACTAATAAATACATTTTCGGACTGCTCCATTTGAGAAAACAGAATCTGTAGATTAAAGTTCAGCTGGAAGGTTGTGACTCAGTCTCTCAAGTGTGCTATCTGTGTAATAGCTCCTTAAAAGAAAACAAAACAAAGGAAAAGATTTCGCAGTCAAGTTTAGCCACTAGATTTCTAAGGAATTAGAACTGTGCCTTGATGTCAAAGTGGTTTTTTTAGAAAATTGTCATATGTGTATCAAGTAAAAAACAACCTCACTTTGGCAGTCCTTTGTTTGCCTTATTCTTTTAGAACTTTTTAATTATGCTGCCTTCCTTTGGTTCCTTAAGAAGAATCTTCTCCAAACTTTCATGGTTTGGTGAAACAATGATTCCATACAATTTTTTTTAAAAGGAGAAATTTTAGGATTTGAGGAAAGTATCTTCCTAGGTTCTCTTTGATGGCAGAGATTGACCTATAGCAGGATTTTCAAAATTGACCTCAATAGAACTCTAGCTGCTCCTTAATATTGCTCCATGAGGAAAAGGTAGTAACACCATCAAATTTAACTTAGGGATTAGGTTCGATTCCTATACAATCTCATAAAAAATTGTGAAAAGCTTCATGCTAAAGAAACTTGTTTGCTCATGTTTAACTCATGGTTTAACTCAATGTTAACCCCAATTTTTCCAAATATATATAGAACATACCCTTCTTTTTCCAGCTACAATATATTGTCCCCCTGTGAAACTATTGTTCTGTGGGGGTATACTTTGGGAAACATTAATATACCCATCATTGGCAAATAATTGCAGAAAGATGAGGACGGATACTTAATTACCTTATCACATAGAATGGGGTGGCTCCCTTAACAGGTGATGACTTTGTATCTACTTTTTGTATTCTATCTGTGCGATATGGGTCCTTCTCTCTGTGATGTGGGCTGCATTTTGTATTGGTGACCCTACAGAAGCACATTAGCTTGTGCTGAAATAACTGTTCTTACACATGAAAATGAGGTGACTTCTGCCTTTAGGCTGTCTCCAGGCAATTGTCCAGAAGGCTTCTATCCCTTTAAGATTTCCCTTTAGTCTTTTTTTTCTCCCATGATTTTCTCCAGATCCTTTGAAAGCAGGTGCTGAAGTACAGCACTAATGCTCTCTATTTTTTCAACACCAAAGCCCATCTAAGTTATTTTGCATATTGTTTCCAATTCTATATTTAGATGGTTGTTTTTAATTTCCAGACTATATCATCTTACCCTATCAGCCATTGACTATTAGCATGTTTGAATAGATAATTACTTTATCAAGGCCGCTTTGCATTTAGCTTCATTCTTTTCTGGTTTAATTACTTTTTTTAAAAAAAATTGTCACTTTCTGCAAGTGTAATGAAGGCATCCTTCATTTAAAACACTGATGGAATTTAGAATTTTCAAGCATCTCAGACCCCAGATTCTGCTCTCCACCTCCACTCATGCTTCTAAAAAAATTTCCTCAAGTAACCTCACTCACTCACCAACAAATCTTTGGATTTAACCCATGTATTGAAGTTTTTGAGTGCAAGTTGTGAATGTCACCCCTCTTTACATCTTGGATCCATGCAATGTCTGTATATGATATGTTTTCAGTGAATGGGGAGAACATCAACAAACGGTATAGTGTGATCTAGACCCTATCTTCAGAAACAACTAGTAAAAATACCAGTTGGGAAATAACAAATGCCATAGGGGATCCCACAAATTGTATCTATTGTTTCTTCCTTATTTATGGAGATTGTTTTCCTATGATAATAATACATTAGTCTGTTACATAGCTCCATTTCTTCAAGCCACATTATCTCCCTCCTAATTGTGTACTGCGCTAGGTGACTGCTAGCTTATATCTTTATAAAATTTATTTATTTTTTCATATTTTAACATTTGTGAAGTCAGACAAACCTTACAATTGATGGCATCCTAGCATTGGGTCATAGTTCAATTGGCAGAACTTTTTCTTTCTTAGCGATGCATTCAATAATGATGAGTAGGATTCAATAGAGATTCGATGAAATACAGTATTTTAATGCTCCCAATATGTAGAGTACAAAGCTTTGTCCCTGGGCATGGCAAAGTTCTTAGAGAAGAATTATCAGTTGCATCATGTTTATAAAGAGTTCCCACCACATACGTTGTATACTTGATTAATATAATGGCAGTGGAGTTATTATTAGCCTAAATTTATACCTGACTAAAAATACATTCTTTTTTTTTTTTAAGATTTTATTTATTTGACATAGAGAGAGAGATTACAAGTAGGCAGAGAGGCAGGCAGAGACAGGAGGAAGCAGGCTCCCTGCTGAGCAGGGAGCCTGACGTGGGGCTTGATCCCAGGATCCTGAGATCCTGAGATCATGATCCGAGCCGAAGGCAGAGGGTTAAAGCCACTGAGGTTTAACCCACTGAGCCACCCAGGCGCCCCCAAAAATACATTCGTAAGTGACATACCTAAGGAAATAGATTCACAAGGGCAGGAACCATGTTTATTTTTACTTAGAGAGGACAGTATAGTGTTTGGCATAGAATGGGAACTTCATACATATTTGTAGAATGAATGGAAGAATGAACTTGTACTCAAGTTTAGCTTATTCTCATTTGAATATTTTTCTCTTTCTTTTATAACCTTGGTGCATCTCCCTCACCTCTCTATAGTACTTTACTCTCTCTCACAAATGATGAACTCATTAAGAGGCAAGACCAAATAAAAACACATTTAAAAACCCTATCATGGGGTGCTTGGGTGGCTCAGTTGGTTGAGTGTTTGCCTTCAGCTCAGGTCCTGGGATTGAGCCCCACATGGGGCTCCCTGCTCAGCGGGAAGCCTGCCTCTCCCTCTGCTCATGTTCTCTCTCTCTTTCTTTCTCAAGTGAATGAATGAATAAATAAATAAAATATTTAAAAAATAAAAATAGGGCGCCTGGGTGGCTCAGCGGTTTAAANCAGGGTCCTGGGATCGAGGCCCGCATCGGGCTCTCTGCTCAGCAGGGAGCCTGCTTCCCCCTCTCTCTCTGCCTGCCTCTCTGCCTCCTTGTGATCTCTCTCCCTCTGTGAAATAAATAAATAAAATCTTTAAAAAAAATAAAATAAAAAATAAAAATAATGAAAAAAAAACCTATCACTACAATGTATTCAACATTTAGAGTTGGAAGAATTTTAAGAGACCGTTTACTCCTATCTTCTTCATCCTAAAGAAAAGTAAGCCAAGGGCACAAGAGACTAAATGATTTCTTCGAGTTTATATGACTAGTATATGGCAGACCTCAGCTTCGAACCAGGCCTTCTGGAATGTTGTATTATACTACCACCAGGTCCTTTGTATGGTTGGTCTAATAATGCCAGCTAATCTTTTGTCTTCAAGATTAGTTTGAACTTGCAATACATGTGTCCCGATTGCTAGAACTCTCCCCTTGAGTGCCTCACAGGAGCTTCAACCTCGTATTTTGCAAAACAGAATATTTTATGGCTCATTCAACTTTGCTCTGCCTCCTGTATTCCCATCTGGGCTACCAGAAGACCCAGTTATTCAGTCAGTCTGGTGCAAACACTTCAGAATCATCCTTGATTTTTCTCTCTCTCTCTCCATAGCAGAGTAGCTGCTGAGTCTTGCTAATTTCAGAAACTACCCATTTCTCACATCTGTCTCCTATCCCACATGTTATGGTGTGGTTTTAGGCCATTACCGTCTCCCTCCTAAAATATCATGGTGGCGCCTACAGGGTCCTTTCTCTCCTGGGTCTTATCCTCTGCAATCTATTCTCTCTCTAAAAAAACTATAAATATGAAACTGATCTTGATTTGCTTCCCTTTCAAGTCTTTTACCGGTTCTTTATCTTCAGATTTAAATCTAAGTCCTCAATATGACCTATGAGTTCTTGCAAAATCTGGCTTCTGCCTGACTCTCTGTTTCCCAATTGAACCCACACCTCATAGTCATGCCAGATGTTCAGGCACAGTGATTAGGAGCTCTGCTCTGCAGTTGCACAGATAGAACCAATTCCTGGCTCTACTTTACTAAATGTTTAAGTTTATTTTAAGTGACTTAATTTCCCCAGGCCTCAGTTTTCTCGTTTTCAAAATGAGGCTAATGAGGTTCCTATTCTATTGCATTGTTGTAAAGAATAAAAGTGAAAATCTATGTAAAGTATTGGTTACATACCTGACATGCATTTTTAGCATGCAGTACATATTAGCTATTATTATATGTATGGTTCTATGTCTTTATTCATGTAGAGTAACTTTCTAGGAATGTAATTCCTTTTTATCTTAGCTTGAGACGTTCTTCCTCATCACTGAAGACTCAGTCCAGTCTTTACTCCACTTGAAAAATTTCCTTAACAACCTATCCCAAGCAGGGTTCTGTAGTGCCTGTGAGCATCTTTGTCATAGCATTGTTCATGCCACATGTGTTGACTTATCTATCTGTCCGACTATACTGAGTTCCTTGAGGGCAGCAGTTGTGGCTTTTAACTGTGTCCTGAGAGTCTAGCACGGCGTCTGAGACAGAGGAGTCACTTGATAAATATGTATTGAAATCATCTAACAACCATGAGGGCAGGATATCATTACTGAATCCCCAGCTCCTGACTTATATATAGTAGGCAAGTTGATAAATATCTGTTGAATGGATAAATTAGTGGATTTATTATTTTTTTTTTATTTTTTTTTTTAAAGATTTTATTTATTTATTTGACACGGAGGGAGAGAGATCACAAGTAGGCNTATTTATTTTTTTTTAAATTTTTTTTTTTTAAAGATTTTATTTATTTATTTGACACGGAGGGAGAGAGATCACAAGTAGGCAGAGAGGCAGGCAGAGAGAGAGGAGGAAGCAGGCTCCCCGCTGAGCAGAGAGCCTGATGCGGGCCTCGATCCCAGGACCCTGAGATCATGACCTGAGCCGAAGGCAGAGGCTTTAACCCACTGAGCCACCCAGGCGCCCAAATTAGTGGATTTAAAGATGAATAAACACTCCTGTGACGAATACAATACTGTATGTTAATTACACTTCAGTAATAATAAAAAGAATCATAGGGAGTGGATATGGTAATACACACAATGGAATATTACTTAGCCATATAAAAATGAAATCTTGCCATTTGGGAGAACATGTGTGGGCCTGGAGGATATTATGCTAACTGAAATAAATCAGACAGAGAAAGGTACCGTATGATTTCACTTATATGTGGATGTAGAAAACAAAATGAACAAATAAACAAAAAATTAAACTCTTAAATACTGAAAACAAACTGATGGTTGCCAGAAGGGAGGTGGGTGGGAGGATGGGTAAAATGGATAAAGGAGATTAATAGTTAAAAACTTCAAGTTATAAAATAAATAAGTCATGGAGAAGAGAAGAACACTGTGGAGAATATAATCAATAATATTATAATAACATTTATGGTGATGGATGGTGACTATAGTTACTGGGGTGAGCCCTTAGTAGTGTATAGAATTGTTGAATCAGTATTTTGTACACCTGAAACTAAAATAACATGGTATGTCAATCATACGTGAACTAATGAATTCATTAAAAGATGAATACTACCTTTGCTAGTTTTCTTCTTTCATGTGTAAGGGAGGAAAAACTTTTCCTTGACCTTCATAGGGTTTTTGGCTGAGACTGAACATTAAACAGAGACAGAATAACAGGGAAAACACATGTACATTTACTTATTATAAGTTTTACATGGCATGAGATTCTTCACAAGGAAATGAAGACTCCAAAAAGCTGTTGAGCTTAAGCATTTTTATACTAGGTTTGATGAAGGCTAGTAAGTTCTGGAAAAAACAAGATAAAAACAAAAGGATATGAATAAGTAAGAGTAGTGAACTGGGGGAAGGTCAGCAAGGCCTGCTGGTTCCCCTCTATCTGTGGAGATGAAGATGCTGCTTTCCTCTGGGTAAAGGGAGGGCATCTCTCACATGAAGGTCTTCTATCCTGCTTCAGCGAAGAAGGGAGAGAGGTTTGAGAGTCCTTCCTGCACCCGCCATGGCTCAAATTTCTGTAGCTAAAAAATTCTCTATGCCGAAGTGCCATATTGGGGGATGGTATGTTTGTAACTCTGTCTCATGACATCCCTCCCAAACAAACAAACAAACAAACAAACAAAGGAACAATCTGCTCTCAATCTCTGACCACCAGTATTGCACTTCATGGCAATATTCTTGTATAAATGGTATCCAGGATCTGTGATTACTCTTATTTTAGGAGGTGACTGTCACTTCTGCCTGTGACTTTAAGGCAGTGACCTGTGTCTGATAAAGATGGGGACTGCTGTGTCAGGAATATTTGGATGTGCCCATGAGACACTCCCTCTTACAGAACGTTCCTCCTGCCACTGTAGTTGAGTTTCCTCCTATACCTTTGTGTTTTCCTTGCAACCTCATCACATCATCATGTCACCAGTACAGATACTTGAGGGTTCACTGAACTGCTCCTGGGGCTCAGCCAGATGTTGCTTCTGGTGTTACCCTGTGCATAGGGGTTTGCTCCATCTGCCAGAATTTCTTCTCTAGAAACCTGCGAGTCTGATTATTTACATGAAAATATGCTAGAGGTACAATCATGATATTCCCTATCAGAGTATAATTTGGTGCTGCTGTGTTGCATTGTCTTGAGAGCAATCCAGAGCCAATGAATGATCTCCGCTGGCCCTTCAAGACTCTGGCAGTTTCTTTCTCATCCCAAATCATTAGATGTCTTCACACTTTCCTGGTTTGTGCAGTCCATTTCCCCCACCCCCAACCACGAGTGTTCTTCTTCTTCTTTATTCTTTTAGTTTCCCTTCTTTGTCTCCTTTTGAGACTCTTTCCCTCTGCTGTGCATAGGGCATTATTGTCAGTACGTTTTATGGGCCATTTGTGGGGTCACAGGTGAAGTCTTACAGACTGCATCTAGATTTAGATTTTTTTATAAGGGCAAGTACAGGAATTGGGACTAAAATTGTCAAATCACTAGAAACTTGGGAAGTCAGATTAGCTTAAAATGCATGTGAAAACAGTAAATTTCTTTGGCACTGTAATTCTATAGCATCTCTTTTTTACCTCCAGATGAGAACTTGCTAAGTCATGGCTTGAATTATGAAAAACAACGTGAGAAACTATTGGGTATCAGGCATTTGGCCACACAGCTCATGAACGTAACAAGAAGGTTTGCAGTAATATTTGCAGATGATCGACTTTATGAAAGAACACCAAATGACACATTCCGCCTTTCCTAATGCTCTGTCTTGTTTCAGCTACTCGAACACCAAGCTCTTTACTACCTCAGATCCTTTGTACGTGCTATTCCCACTGCCAGGAATGTTCTCTCTTCCTTTCTCTGAATTGGTAATCTTTCACTTTCCTGACTGTTATCACCTCAGAGAAGATTTGCCGGACTGCTTTATCTTAAACCAATTTCCCTTTATCATTATTATCACAACTCCTTTCCTTTTCCTTCAAAAGCCCCATTGTAGCAAGCAGTTATTTTGTTTGCCTGTGTATTTGGAGTTGTCTGTCTCTTTAAATAGAATATAAGCTTTGTATATTCTCCGGAGAAAGGAACGGCGAAATAATTAAGAAAAATATATTTGTCTCTGTGTTAGTTCCAGCTAACATTTGGTCTTCGAAACTGTCTCCTCCTAAAACACTTGTAATCTCCTGAATGATGGGAGTGTCTGGCACAGAGCTCCTAACCCCCTTGGAATTTTCTGGGTGCTAGAAGCATCTTTTATTCTAATGAGGCAACTCTTGAGGTGCTCTCTGGAGAGGGCTGGTGACCAGAAAGTTTAGGCTGTGATTAGAAGCTTGGGATTTTCATCCCCACCCTTCATTCTCTAGAGAGGAGAGCAGGACTGGAAATTGAGTGAATAATAGATCATACTTGTATGATGAAGCCTCCATAAACATCTCCCAAATCCCAGTGTTTAGAGAGGATTTGTGAACACATTCATGTGCCAGGAGGGTGGCACAGTCCGTCTTCATTGGTGCAGAAGCTGCCAGGTGTAGGACCCTTCTGGGTCTTGCTCTGTGTATCTCGTCATCCAGCTGGTCATCTCTATCCTTTATCACATCCTTTATCATATAATATACCAGTAAATGTAGGTGTTTCACTGAGTTCCATGACCTGCTCTAGCAAGTTGTGAAACCCACGAAGGGGTTGGGAACCCTGATTTATAGCTGTCAGTCAGAAGTATGGGGGACAGGCTGGGACTTGTGGACTGTCATCTTTAGTGGGGGCAGGTTTGTGGGACTTGAGTCCTTAATATGAGGGATCTGCGGTTAATTCCAGGTAGATGGTGTGAGAACTGAGTTGATTTATAGGGCACCCACCTGGTCAGTATGGGAATACGCCAGAAGGAATGGTGAAAACAATAGAAATAGTGTGAAGGGAAACTGCATTTTTCCCTTATAAGATCCCTCTCTCTCTCTTTCTTTCCACTGTATTCCTAGTGGCCAGCCAGTAGTCAAGCTCAATACACAATAATGTGCTATGCACTGTTCCAAATACGTTCCATGTAACTCATTTACTTTTACAACAACCGCACCAAGGAGGTACTATTATTATCTTTATGTTAGACTTAAGGAAGCTGAGACAAAGAAAGGTCAAATAACTTATCCAGTGTCACACAGCTAATATGTGGATTAACTGGAATTCAAACCTAGGAAGTCGGCTCTGGAATCCATGCTTGTAATGAAGATAGTCACAAAGTTAAATAATAAAAGAAAATGTTCTAATGCAAAAGTAGGTGATGCACTGGAGTGATGGTGAAATGTCCCCAAATAACTTTGAAACACAAACAATAATGTTGTCCTGAGTATCCTCTCTGAAAGAGGAGGATTTCCAGGCCAGCTAAACTATACAGTTACAAGCATTAAGGTATTGTTAAGGCATTAACATATTTAAAGAAAAAATGTGTCAATCATAATGGAAATTATTCTGCAATGGAGATAAACAACACAAAAAGGAGAATTAAAGAGTTGCTATCAAGCTAAGGAAATCTCCCCCCTCCACAATCTGGAAAGAAAGATGATAAATTGATCAACACCTTACAGGTGTTCTTTTCTCTCTCTCTCTCTCTCTCTTTTTTACTGTGGTAAAATATATACAACATCAAGTCAACATTTTAACAATTTTTTGAGTGTTCATTTTTAAAGCCTCAGCTGAGATTTTGTGTAGCTAATGAGCAGCCATTAATATGTATGTGCCCCAGCCATATGCTTATCTTTTAATTTTTTGTTACATACTAGGTTTCAGCAAGCATAATTTGAAAGATAGGGGTGGGAGTAAGATTGGATGGAGAGGTAAAGGAAAGACTGACGACTGCTCTCTCTGCATGGTAATCATCAGAGCGAACTCCAGTGTGTGTGTGGGGGGCGGGACTCTTCTGCTAACAGAAGAGTTAGCAAAATATTTATCTTCCTAGAATGAATGCGTACTTTTCTCTGGGAAGACGTCACAGATGTCCTATCCAACAGGGGACGGTACAAGACTCAGGAGGCATTTTGGGGACTGTACTAGTGTAGTGATCTTTAAAATAAACATCAAAAATGTTTGTAGGTCTTGCTTAGTGTGTTTCAGGTGGAATAACAGACTTGAAGAAATACACTGCCAGGGAGGGAGGTGTGCAATGGATTCTGGGCAAGGGTGTGAGATTTCCTAATAGTCATCACGAGAGAGCTACATAGTTTTTAAGGAATACAAGTGGACCCAAGGACAAGAAAGCAGAGTTAGGGGAAATTGTTTGATAGACCATGCAACTTGAAGTGGTACAGTCTTGCGAAAGGAAGTGAGAAACAAAGCATAAAATTAAGTTTTATTTGTTTATTGTTTATTGTTTCACCAATGAAACCATTGAGAAACATGCTGCTTCCTAATGAATTTGTAATTTGTAAAATTTTTACTGTCATGGCCTAGCACTGAATGAGTTCAGCGTGGTTTTCTTCATGCGCACACTAGCAGCATCTTTATCACACAGGGTGTTCCACTGTACTCTCACTCCCACACCCTCTCAAGCCAATCTTTTGCTCTGCTTCTTCAAGCTGTGGAAGTGGCCAGATCTTGTGACCCATAGTCAAGACTTCCTGCTATACAATCTGGACTCCTGTTACTGTTCTATACTAATATTTATCTGAAATAGAAATTGAGAAACAGGAATCAGGGGCTTAGAGTCCCATTGAATTGTTAAGTCATTAGATTTAAACTCTTTAGTCATTTTTGACTTTGGATAATTTATTTTCATACCAGAATTTATAATTCCAAAAAATCTCTGTGAACATACCTACTTTGCTCAACTTTGTATTTTAAATACAGAAGAATAACGTGTGTGTGTGTGTGTGTGTGTAAATAAATTGGGCTGATACTGTTTGAACACCTGCTGTTAAATTTGCTTGTGACATTTGTAAAACAGAATAACCTAGCAATTCCACTAGAATTACTTGCATATCTTAGTTATTATTTATGCATTGATGCTTTCAAGTTAACTGCAATTCCAATATCTCATGGGCAGGTAGAACAGAGTCATTAAATCATTAGAGTATATTGTCAATTCAGATTCCTTGAAAAATTAGGTTCTTTATTATTTTTTTTGCCAGAGTTCTCTATATAACTTTTAAAAAATAACTGGAAGACACGACTTCTGAATGTATATTGCTCCATGCTTACATATAAATAAAACATTTGGGGCAAGGACCTAAATATCTAAAAATTAATGCTTTGAGGTCTTGAGGTGGGAAAAGATGCCTAACAAGGGAATGCACTTAGTCTATCATGAAAACCCATTTTTTGGAAGATACATGTTTACAGCACATGGTACAAGTTCTTATTCTTAATGAAGAAAATCTTGCAATGAGGTAAAGTATACTTCAGTAAGTGAGGTATACATGAGGAGGTCACAGAAACACATTAGAATAAGTTGGCTCCTCTCTAAGGAGGTCTCAGGACAAAAATGTCCCATCACATTCTAGCCTATGTTCCAGATACTGACATACCTGCCTTCTCTTTTTTATTAGTATTCTTGAGGGAAAACTGGTTCTGTATCTTCCATGGAGTCTTAGTGCCTCACATAGAGTTGATTTGGAATGTACGAATATACAAATGGAATTGTAAAGAACATCATTAACATGTCAGTGCCATCTTTAAAGTGCAGCTGGAGACTAGCCTGGGGATATTTTTATAGTGAGGTTACAGCTACTTTTCAAGTAAAATTCTTCTTGCTACTAGTAGTAATTAAAAAGAGGGAATATATTCATATCTAACATGTTACAATTATCAAAATACCATGAGATTGGTTTATCATATGGGGGACATTACTCCCAATGACATCATGCATCTACATGGATACTTGAATGGAATGGAAAAAAAATGGCTCTGCTTGCGTGGGGTCCAGGCTGTACTCCTGGACTGGATTTTGCTGCTAGCTGGATCCATGTTCGGATGGGGCTATGGGCAGGACGTTGTGGGTGAACAGGGCCTCAGGATTGTGCTATGTAATCAGTCAGGGCCGTAAGCTGTGCCTGCAATTGGGTGAGACTGCAGACTGGGTTTCATGGTCATGCAGGCCACTGACTGTTCTCTGCTGTTGGGCAAGGCTGTTGGCAGGTTTCTCTGGTCAGTAGAGGCCCCCAGCCATATCAGGCAGTTGGGTGGGCCTAGAGTTTGTGCTGTGAGGTAGGGGGGATTGCTCTCTGGGCTCCCTGGTTGGGTGAGGCTGCAGGTTATGTTCTGTAATTGAACAGGATCACTGGATAGCTTCCCTACTATAGGCCCTATTGAGCAACTGGAAAGGGCCATAGGATGGGCTTCATTGCTGAATCGGGTTAGAGGCTGGACTCTGGCTGGGCTGGGGTTTAGGCTGAGCTCTGCTACTTGGGGGTAGCATAGGCTGGACTCTGATGATGCCCAGGGTTTTTCAGACTCTGGTTATGCAGGGCCAGAAGTTATGCTCATCAGCTGGGAATGGCTGCTGGCTTGGTTCTCTGCCCTTGCAGGGCTGGGTTCCATAGCTGTCCAGGTTCTCTGGTCAGGTGAGACTAGAGACTATACCCAACCATTGGGCAGGGCTGTGAATTGTGAATTTACTTCTTGTCCGAAGTGGAGTGGTAGAAAGGGCTCCATGACCAGTATAGCCTACTGACTTGGGACCCACATCAGGTAGGTCTGCTAACAGAGCTCCCTAGCCAGACGGGGCCCCTCAGCTGTGAAGATGGATAGAGTTGCTGGCTGGAATTCTGCCTGTACACTGTTGCAAGCAGGAACATGGTCCACCAAGTTCTGAGTGCTGATTGCTGTAAGCCTCAACTTCCTTCCCCATCCTACCTGATCCCCAGTGGTTGAGACCTACAGATCCCCCCAGTGATCCCCATGAGATAAGACCTCAGTGCGCCTCCGAGGAAGTGTCCTGCAAGGTTGGGGGAGCTGAATTTTCACCTCAGGATCTCTTTTCCCACCAGCAAAACCATAGGCCCAGGGGCCCCTCTTGACACTGTGCAGCCCTGGGGAGGGATGATGGGGTCATGTGTAGCTGCTCCTCTTACCCTTCCAGGGAGTGCTTTTCAATCTCCATGATCTGGGGGTGCTTCAGCCTTATCCCTGGTTCTGGGATTGTCATAATCATATTTTATCTGCAGATACTCACTTGTTGGTCTTAGGAGAGAAATGAAATCAGGAAAAACCAATGTCACTATCTTGATGGATAATATTTACTTAAAAAGAGAAGCAATATTTCTTGGACCATCTCTTATTAATCTGCAGGAACCACATCTGCTACTTTCACAAAATAATTCTGGGTGTATGCAGGCAGCGTTTCTAAGTGCTTATGAACTCAGTCTCAACCGTCTGTCATATCCTCTTCTCTCATTTAACTGCAAAGCAGTCCTTGCCTTACCCTCAGATGGCAACTTGAAGAGAAATGATCTTTTTTGTTTCAGTTCAGCTCCCACTTCTGACTGCCTGGATTGTTCTGGAACCCCAGGAAGTTCTTTAGTACCTCAAGCAAATAAATTCTTGTTGGTATTTCCCTATCCCTTTTTGAGAAATGCCCTGACACTTTGAAACAGTAATTATAGAGTGGTTTAATATAGAATTTTCTCTCTTTTATAAAATTGTTTAACGAAAATGTATTAGACACCTACAAGATGGCAGAAATTATAAGAGACCCTGGGGCTGCAAAAGGAAACATGATATGGTCCCCACCTTAAGGGAGTTTATGGTGCAGTGGGAGAGACAGACATCTTAACACGTGAGATCCATTTAGTAAGGCCTGTTCTGAATAATCCAGATTACTTAGGTGCTGCACTATGTGCTGGATATAAAAAGGTACTTCACTCTGTCTCCCCAGTTCCCCGCAGTAGAGTTTCATTCACCATCTCTTTTCCCTCCCTCCACACTGGCTCTCAGCAGACAACTTCCACCTTCTTAAAGTTGAACAGGAAGCAAGTCAGAAAGTCTCACAACTGTATATTGTCTCCATCGCCTCATTCCCGGCCCTGTCTTTGCCCCAGTCTTGACTCTTCCTCACTCCTGTGTTAGTGCAAGATGTGTTCTGGCTCCATGCTCAAAATTTGCTCTCGTTCACACTTCTCACATGTCCTCACACTCTTGCCCTGGCATGTCTTTCCTCTCCCAGTCTCAGCCTATGTCTGTCCTTTAGCTTTCTGCCATATGTGTTGCCTCATGCATTCAGCTCCAAAGACTACATCTCTCCAGTATTCAGTTCCTTTCTGTATCTACCGCAGCTTCTAGAAAGCACAGGGGCATTCGGATTATACCACAAGTAAGTATTACTATGCAACCATCGAAATGGCTGTAGTTACAAAGGTAAAGAATACTAAATATTGATTAGTATACAGAGCAAAATGAACCCTCAGACACTGCTGGTGGTACTTTCACTTTGGAAAAATAATGTAGTGTTACCTAATACATTAAAGATAGGTACGCCCTTTGACAATGTAATTCCATTTCTGAGAGTTGACTACACCCACAGAAGTATGTATGTATTGATCATGGAGAAACATGAAAAATGATGCTATGGAAGCACTATATAATGGAAAAAATAAAATTACCATTAACTTTACAATAAACACATTGTTACATATTGATGTAATGGAGTACCATGGAGTGATGCAAATGAATGAAAAGAATTAAATCCACAGCTGGAGTGACTCTCACAAACATAAAAGTGATCAAGAAAGCAAGACCCAAAAGAATATATGTGGCATTAATTCCATTTATATACTTCGGCAAACAAATAAAAACAAACTATTTTCTTTAGGTATACATGAATTGGAGGTGAAACTACAAAGAAAAATAATGAATTGATTAAAGATAAGTAGTGGTCACCTTTGGTAGGTAGTGAAGATTATTGGGGATGGCCACTAGGAGACTAGTTCTTAATAGAAACAAATTAAATGCCAACTATAAAAATAATTTCCAGTTAGTGAATAACAATTTCCTAATAAACACAGGAATCTTGCTCCTCTTTACCATCAGTGGAAGACCACAGCTTCCTGGCTATGCCTACCAGTGGCCACTCCTCTGACAGCAGCCTGGAGACCTTTTCAGAGTCCTAGGGCCTAATCTCCAATCTCTACCTAGCCAGGACATCTAACACTAACCCAGTTTCCCCTTGCTCCTCCATGCAGAGTAAGTTTCACTTTCACTGATGAAAACATTTCTGTGCCATTAAAGTAAAACCTAGGGAATGCTTGTGAAAAATGATGAAAGGAAGCTTCATTAAAATGGGAAAAAGAGGGGGCAAACCAAGAAACACTCTTGACTTTAGAGAACAAACTGATGGTTACAGGAAGGGAGGGGGGTGTGGTGATGGGGTAAATAGGTGATGGATAGGGATTAAGGAGTATGCTTGTTGTGATGAGCACCAGGTGTTGTAGGGAAGTATTAAATCACTAAATTGTATACCAGAAATTATTATTACATTGGATGTTCACTAACTAGAATTTAAATAAAAACATGAATGAATGAACAAATGAATGAATGAATGAATGATGTCAGGAGTCCCTGGGGGGAGGTTTCCACATAGGAGCCATGCCTTGTAGTTTGCAAAACCAGCAGGAAGATAACTCTTATCTTGCCAAGGGAGGACACTTTTCTTTTTAATTTATTCATTTGACACACAGAGAGAGATCACACGTAGGCAGAGAGGCAGGCAGAGAGAGAAGAGAGAGGAGGAAGCAGGCTCCCTGCTGAGCAGAGAGCCCGATGTGGGCCTCGATCCCAGGACCCTGGGATCATGACCTGAGCCGAAGGCAGAGGCTTTAACCCACTGAGCCACCCAGGCGCCCGGGAGGACACTTTTGGCATAGGAACTTCATCTCCTGCCCTTATGACAAAGAAGGAAGGTTGCTCCCTGCCCTAGCAACAAGGCACACTAACCACTGCTTACAGCCAATGAGAAGCCTTTGCAAGCTCCAATTCCTGTTCCTCTCCCCTGAGCTTTTGTTCCAAACAACCCTCCCAATTTCCTCCTAAAACCTAATAAAAGTTGACCTTCCCTTTGTCTCTTTGGACTTCCCTGTGGTTTGCCAAAGTTCACTTGTCCTGAATTGCAATTCCTCTGCTCTTCCCGAATACACTTATGTTGCTAGTAAAATAACTTGGTTGTTTTATTTTGAAGATTGACATACTCGATTTTACTTACCTATTAAACACTTAAATTAAATACTTTGCTCCTCTTACTGCTTTATAAATACTAAATCATTGTAAGCTCATAGCAATACTTTAAGTCAGATATTATTGTTATTTCATTTTTTTACTGATAAGGAAACTGAGACAAAAAGAAGTCAAGAAACTTGCCCTACATCTGGTAGCTTCTATTGCTGAAGGCAGGTTTCCACCCTAGGTAAGTCTAGCTCCAGAAGGGGGACTCACAGGGACTCCACCCTTTTTTGGCCATAGTGTGTGTGACTATTTGGATTAAAGACACATCAAGGTAAAATACACAAAGAAACAAATTTCAGGGGCCCATAAACAGAGTACTGCTGTGAACAGACACTAGGCGCCCCTGGTCTTTCTCCTAAGTTTACCTTCCCCGAAAAATTTCCCTAAGTAATTGGTACCATGTTTCATCCAATTGCTTAGGTTAAGGAAAGAAAAGAAAAAAAAAAAGGAACCATCCTTAATTTTACTTTTTCCTTCATTTTCTTCATTTAACCCTTCATCCAGTCCTTTCTGCTCTACTTCTAAAATATATTCTAAACAAGCCTGCAGAAAACATACCCTTTAATTTTTTATCTCAGAAATCAGCAACATTGTCTTTCAAGGGCTAGATAGGATGTATTTTTGGCTTTTGTGAGCATATGGTCTCTGTCACAATGACTCAGTTCTGCCATTGAGCAACAAAAGCAGCCTTAGACAATACATAAATATGGGTGTGGCTGTGTTCCAATAAACTTGAAAAAAGCAGGCTGTAGTTTGGCTGATCCCTATGCTATTTTAGTCATGTTAGGTGCCCAATTATATCCTCTGTTAACTTATCTGCTGCATGGTGCCTCATACATAATTGATACACAATGCAAAATCTCTGAATAAATGGCTTAAATTATTGTATCACATTAATTTCAATGCAAGACAATATTATTTCAGGACAATTTGCGAACTGTTGGCTTTCAAGATTTTTCCCCATTTTTATCATTATAACAAACATTTCCTAGATCTAAGTCTGAAAGCATTAAGCTCTGATAGTCATTATTTGGAGAGAATGGAAACTGTTGTACCTTCTAATCTATAGCATAAATTGTATATGTAGTTATTTTTAAGACTGTGGACAATATAAAAGGAAAGGACCAACTTTTGGGGGTATAGCTCTGTTCCATCTGGAAGCAAATGATTTCATTTTTCTCCAAAGGGAAGTTGGTTCTCGGCCAACCAGTGATAGAAAGTTCTATTGTTCTGTCATAAACTAATAGTGATTTAATCATTCCTTTTGAATCATTATGTGACTGATTCATGCACTGATATACTGATTGATGTGTGGTGTGTGTGTGTGTGTGTGTGTGTGTGTGTGTATAGGCTGGAGTGGGGAGTGGTAGTGATTGTTCATAATACAAGACTATGCTGAGTATCCAGTAGACATTTAATCAATCAATAGATTGATTAACGTAGTGGTAGAGAAAAGAAAAACAAATATCTTCTTTGGAATCTCTTATTACTTAACTAGTACTGTACAATTTAACACTTTTGTAGGCTCCCTGTATTAAATTCTATAGTGGTTTTATATGTAAAGTTTTGTTTATTCAATACTGTTCCCTAAAATAATTTTTAGTTCTTGCCTTTAATTCCTCTTGTTCTCATTACTCAAAATACTCCAATCTGATTGCTGGTTTTGCCTGTCTATTGGAATTTCTCACACAGATTTACACAGGAGTGCTATAATAGGTAAGTCTCAAACTGCATTGGCTGAGAACATGGTGAGTGGTTACGAAACCCTAGAGGAAGTTTCTACAGCTCAGTAGGCTGGTTAAGGGCTGTTTCAGGGGGCTAATCAGGATAGGTGAAGAAGAAATGACTCAAGTATGAGTCTGGGGAAATTTGAGAAAGGACAAAAATGGAATGAATATTTAAGACACTATACACCAAATGTCTCCTTCTCTTCCTTATGAGCTCTCTTCCAAATAGCTCATTGCTTTTAGGGATATGGACTCTTTTAGTACAGTGGAAGCTGTAATGAGATTTGCTTTAAGAATGATTTAAATCAAAGAGGGAAAGACAGGGCACAAGCTGGTACTGCTTATGGCTGAGTTAGACAAACAAATAGGGTTATCCAGTAAAGTGAGTATAGCTTAAACTCCACATTAAAAAAAATACTTGAGGCACCTGGCACAGTTGATTAAGCTTCTGAGTCTTGGTTTCAGCTCAGGTCCTAATCTCAGGGTTGTGAGATTGAGCCTTATGTTGGCTCTGTGTTCATCATGGAGTCTGCTTGGGGTTCTCTCTCCCTGTCCCTCTGCCTCCTCCTCAGACCTCATGCTTGCACTCTCTGTCTCCCTAAAAAAAAAAAAATAAATGAATATTTAATAAATCAGTAAATAAAAATAAAAAATATGCTTACTTGATTGATACATTTTTCTGCAAGTAATACTTCTGATATGATAATATAAATTGCTAACCCAAAGTCTGGAGAAAATACACTTTTCATTGTTATTTTCTTTATTATGTAAATGGGAAAGTATTTGAATAATTTGTCCAAGGTCGCTTTTGACCAGAGAAATAAAGAGACTTGCTTAAAATGACAGTGAAGAGGGTTGCCTGGGTGGCACAGTTGGTGAAGCATCTGACTCTTGGTTTCAGGTCAGGTCATGATCTCAGGGTTGTGAGATCGAGCCCCTCATTGGGCTCTGCACTCAGCAAGGAATCTGCTTGAGACTCTCTTCTTCCGTCCCTCCCCAGTGTGCTCACTCACACTGTCTCTCTCTTTCACTTTCTCTCTCTAAAGTAAATCAGTAAATCTTAAAAAAAAAAAAAAAGAATCACAGTGAAGAGCCATGGTGTAATCAGAACGCACCTGGGATTGAAATATCAAGTTGGTTCCTCTGACCAACAAAAGCTTTGAATTTACATACAGTAAAATTTACTTTTGGTGTACAGTAGTATGAGTGATGAAAAGTGAATGCAGTTACATAACTGTCACCATGGTCAAGATGAAGAACAGTGCCATCACACTCCAACAGTCCCTTTGTAATCAAGCCATCCCTCAGCCCCACCCCTATGCCAACCACTCATCTGTCCTTGAACTTTTAGTTTTGCTTTTTTTAGAATGTTAAACATATATGGAATTGCATGATTCATTGCCTTTTGAGTCTGGCTTCTTTCCTTGTAATGTAGTGCACGTGAGATTCATCCATATCATTGCATTTACCAATAATTAATCCAATCCTTTTATTGCTGAGTAGTGTTCTACTACTGGATGTATTATGATTTCTTAAAATCTAGTCACCAGTTGAGAAACATTTTCCTTGCTTCCAGTTTCTGGCAATTATAAGTTGCTATAAAGATGATGAATAAAGATACCATAAACATTTGCTTTCAGTTTTTGTGTGAACATAAGTTGTCAATACTCTTGGGTAAATACCTCAGCATGGAAATGCTGGGTCATATGGTGGGTATAAGTTTTATTTTAGAAGAAACTGCCAAACTGTTTTCCAAAGTGACTGTACCATATTGCAGTCCTATCAGCACTGTAGGATTGTTCTAGCTGCTTGGTGTCTTCATCAGCACTTGGTATTGTTAGTTGGTGTCTTATTTTTTTTCATTCTAGTACCTAGGTAATGGTATTTCATTATGATTATAGTTTACATATCCCAGATGGAAATGATATTGGTGATTTTTTATTTAAGTACATGCTATTTGTATTAATTTCTATATATTGTTGCTGTAACAAATTACCACAATTTTAGTGACTTATAAAAACAACACGGATTTATCATCTCATAGCTCTGGAGGTTAGAAGTTTGAAATCAGTATCACTGGACTAAAATCAAGGTGTTGGCAGATCTGTGTTCCTTCTGGAAATCTGTGGGAAGATCCATGTCCTTCCCTTTTCCAGTTTTGGTAGCCTGCTTGCGTTCTGTGACTTGTGACTCCTTCCTCTGCCTTTAAAACCAGTAATTTAAATTGCTCCTTGATGGCCTCTGCTTTCATACTTATATCTTTGATCTCTGACTCTGATCCTCCCTCTTACAAGAAACATCGTGACCCCAAATATTCTCTTTATTTCAAGATCTTTTATGTAATCACACTTTCCAAGTCTCTTTTACATTTCTTTATCAATTGCATATGCATTTTGAATTTTATTTCTTGCTTAACAGATAGAACTTTTTAAAAATCGTTTGAGAGAGAGAGAGCACACATGAGAGAGGGGCACAGGAGGGTCAGAGGGAGACGGGGGGAGAGAATCTTAAGGACCCTGAGATCATGACCTGAGCTGAAGTCAAGATACAGACCACTGAACCAACGGAGCCACTCAGGCACCTCAATAAATAGACCTTTTAAAAATCATTAAGCAATGTCTCTGGCAATTTTCCTTCTAGTGGAATCTAGTTTGATCTTAATATAGCTACTACAGTCTACTTTTGATTAGTATATTTATGGCATTTATTCCATTACTTTGCTATTCATATTTAAGGCAATAAATGATCTAATCTGATGGGATTTTTGTGAACTATTTTATTTCTTTCTGTTTGTTCCTATGGTTTCCCTATCTTCATTTTTTCCTGTTTTCTTTTGGACTATTTGAATATTTTAATATTTCTCTCCAAATTCTTAATTGAATTTTTGGCTGTATCTCATGGTATTACTTTTTTAGAAGTTATCCTAGCGACTAAAATATACATATCTTACCTTTTGCTATCTACTTAGAGTTAATATTTTATCACCTCCAAGAAAATATAGAAGCCTTATAATAAACTCCTTTAATTTCCTTTTTTATGTTATACTTGTCATTTGTAAGACATCTGTGTTCTTCAAACTACCTACCAGACAAAATATAGCAGAATAATAATTTTGATAGTCTTTCATATTTTAAAGCAATCAAAAGGGGAAAACAATCACCATGTATTTGCCCACATCTTTACCATTTCTTTTGTTTTTCCTTCATTCTTGAAATTTCAAGTTTCCCTGTGCTGTCATTTCCTTTTTGCCTAAAGAACTCTCTTTAGCATTTCAACTGGAATAAGTTTTAGAGCAACATATTCTCTTAGTTTTCCTTCTTTTGGATTTTTTTTTTTGGTCTTTATTCCATGAAAGGTATTTTTATTGAACAGCATTTTAGGTTGATAGTTCTTTTCTTTTTTGGACTGTAAAGGTATTGTTCCACTCTCTTTTGACCTCCATGGTTCCTGTTGAGACATCCACAGACATTTGAATCATTGGTCCTCTAATGTAATGTATTATTTTCTATATATGCATACCAATGTAGAGAAGAACATTTATTTTCAGCAATTTGATTATGATGCAGTCTATCATGTTTTCTTTGAGTCTGTCCTGTTTGGCATTTGCTGGCCTTTACAAACCTATTCCCTTATGTCTTTCACTATATTTGGGAAGTTTTCAGCCATTATTAATGCAAATACATATATATTTTATTTGTAGCAATCTTTTTGGGGAACTGCAGTGATATGAATATTAGATCTTTTGCTATTTCTCATAGATTCCTGAGGCTGTATTATCATTTTACATAAATATTTTTTTCTCGTTGATTTTTAGATTGGATTATTTCCATTGTTCTGTCATCAAGCACACTTGATTCTTTTTTCTGACTTCTTCATTACTCTATTGATATCATTCAGTGGATTTTTAAAGTTTCAGATCTTTTACTTTTCAGTTCTAAATTTTCTGTTTCTTTCTTTTTTATAGTTTTTCTTTCTCTAGTGAGAACTTCTCTCTTTCCAAGTCATTTCTAGAGTGTTTATTTTTATCACATAGATTATGCTCAGAATAGCTGATTTAACGTTTTATCTAGATTATCTGAGGGTTAGCACCTGTTCACCATCTGTTTTAATTTGTCACCTATTCCTGCTTCTTTGTATTCCAGTTTGTTTTTAGTTATATCCTAGACATTTTGCATGTCAAGTTCTGAGCCCTACTAAAATCCTCTGACAAATGATTTTTTTGTTTATTTTGGCCATCAGTCGTTAAAGTTAGATTCCAGCAGCAAGTTCTAGCTACACTCAATATCTGTTTAGTTGAATCCTTTTTTATGCTGTTTCAGATCTGCTCTCTGTGTGTGCTCCTCAGAGGTCTAAGTTTGGGAATTGGATGTTGGTTTATATAGATGTTTAATTCTCACCGCCTTGTCTATGTTTCTTTGTGTCATTTCCGTGCACAGCCTGTTTGGCACTGAGAGTCTGGGACTTGTGTTGGTTCATGCACAGAATTAAGCAAACTGCTTTCCAGCTTTCTCCTCTGAAGAACCTACCTCCCACCTACCAGCATACATGGCATCTCTTTTTCCAGTTTTACTGGTGAGAAAAGTGGGTTTTTTCACTAGTGTTAGCCTCCTGCTGCATCACACAGATCTTCGTGACTGCGGTAGCCCTGAGGGAGAAGTGGCAAGAGAAGAAAGAGATAAAAGTAACAGCTTTCATTCACACTCTTTATACACAGGGCACATTTTCTGAGTTCCTCTGGACATTTTCATTTTCTTTCTTTTGGGGTTTTAGATTACCAGACTGATGCTGCAAGGCTGAAGTTTGATTACTAGGACTGCCCATTGGCAGGGCAGGGCGGCGGGGGAGAGAAACATAATGAAGCTTCTCTCCACACTCTTCAGCTCACAGGGGGAGCCTTTTCTGGTCCTTTGGCTAGAAGCCAGGAGCTTCTCTCTGATATTTTGCTCTGTGCGAGTGCTGTACTCTTCCATAACTAGGGCCTCGTTCAGTCCAGGCTGATAGACAAAGGAGGGAAACAAATATGGAGAATCATCCCCCTCATGGCTCCCTTTTCACTTCGATCACCCCCGCTATTATTTCTTTTTCACTGTCCTCCGATAATTTTTAACAGTTTTTATTTTAATTTCAGTTAGTTAACATACAGTGTTATATTAGTTTCAGGTATACAATAGAGTGAATCAACAACTCCATACATCAGAGAGTTAATTTTTAAATTCTGTCTGGAGTTTTTCATTGTAATCAGTTGGAAAAATACTCTGAGGGCACTTAATCCATCTCGGACTGCACTAAGGATGGTGACTAATATTTTTGATCCTGATTTCCTCACTTTCTTCTTCAAGAGGTAGCAGAGTGTGGTGGATATAAGGAGGTTCTAGGACTAGAAAACCTGGCTTTGAATTATGGAGCCACCACCAACTGTAAAGGGGAACTAAGCCTTTTCAAAAATTGTGAACAGTAGTCACTTATTTATAGTTATTTGTGGATTAGCAAAGGTAATATATAAAAAGTGATTAGAATAGTAGCTGACACTCAGGTGTTGCACAATTAATTCTACAAGGCACCGTTTCAGTGAATGGTGAGCCTGAAGTTATGCAGGGTGGTGGGGTCTCCTGAGGCAGCTGTCATCTTCTTCATCTTTATCTATCATCATCATCATCATCATCATCATCATCATCATCATTACCATCCCTTCTTCTCTTAATTCCTGTGTTGTTTCACACTTCTAACTGAAAACCAAACCTATCCTTATTTATGTTTTTAAACAACTGTCCTTTTGAGTAGAAGGTAAAGATCACTTTCAAAATAATACATAAACATTCTTCAGCAAGACTGATGCTTCTTACAAACTTATGCTCAACTGGCTCAATCACTAGCGAAAGAGAAAGAAATATTCTGGTTCTCCTCTTGATCGGAGGCCCCCTGCCCTGTTGCTGAAGCAGGACACTCTTCCGTAATATTGCCTTCTAAGGCGTGCTGCCTCTCATTGGTGACTCTTTTCACTTCCTAATGTGACTTAGCACCAATCTTCCATATGCTTGAGCTGAGTCTCTTAGGAGGATTTAAATGCAGTTTTCCCCAGGAGACTTTTATACCCAAAACATAATTACACATTGATCTGGTCACAAATCCTTATGTCAGTACTCATTTCCATCTCAGATTCTTTGAAAACCCAAGAGAATATCACAGAGTTGTCAAATACAATGTTGATTTCTATTGGGAGTTTTTCTTAGATTAGAGAATGGAGGAATTTTAAATGTCTAATTTGAAAGATGTTTAAAATTTTTTGATCTTCAGGAAATGTTTGTGTACCCATTGTCTTATAATGATTCCTTCCTTTATGCTCCAAAATTGCATTATGGGTACAAATGCAAGTTTAAGAATCCTGGATTTGAATGCTTACTTTGCCAGTTACTAGGCACGACTTATCCTTTTTGTACCCCAGTTGACTCATCCAAAAAATAGGGATGGTATATTACTTTCCTTATAAGGTGGTTAGGTTAATAACAATTTATTTACAGGGCTTAGAATAGCCTGTATAAATATGTGTAACTTTATTCCTATTTATGAGGAAACTAAAGCACAGAGAGGTTAAGAATTGTTAATCTCTATACTTCCATCCATCTATTCATAAGCTGCAACTATAATGTTAATAAAATTTTCACTTTCTTGTTGTGGCATTGACCTTGGCAATTTTTAGCAATGCAGAAGATATGGCAAAGTGTCACCATATTAAATATTAACTTAATTCATCCCCTTCCTTACACGTGTCCTTAAAACAACAACAACAACAACAGCAACAACAAAACTACTGGGTAAAGGAAAAAATAAAGGGGGTACCAAACATTTGAACAAAGCAGAGTTTGCAGCTACAACACATTTGAATAGGCAATGCTTGGAGAAATTGGAGCTGAACATCAGGAAGGCTAGTTTAATTAGTTATTTGTAAAGTCACTAAAAACTCTGGAGATCTTTTGTTAGCAAAAAAATGTAAGTGATGCTTTTAACAAAAGTTATGTTTCCTAAGATTTATTACCACAATATTCGCAATTCTAGTTATAACGCTTAGTTAGCCACGGATTCTGGGTAAAATAAATATTGTACAGAAAACACTCACCATTTCCTTGCTGGATCATGTTATTTAGGATCTTATTCTCATCTTTTAAAGGTATCCTACAGATAGGTTCTATTTCTTCTTTCTTCTTAGGTGTAGCTTTGCTGGAAATGTGGTCAAGGGATTGAAAAGCATAAAAACAGCAGGGATGACGTGAACTTCTGCCACTGAATTACTCCCCTTCCCCCCACTCCCCCACCCCCACTCCTTCCAGCATGTAAGCAGAACCTGAATGAGGCTGCAGAAGGAAATTGCTCTTTTACTTATATTGAGATGCTTCTATGCTTGTTAACAGTTTACAGACAGTCCTGAGACTCTTAAGCTTTATTATTCTTCAATTTTAACCTGTTGAGTATTTGTGTTAAGCAAAACTGCCTGGTCTCTTACCAAGATGTACTTTAAAAAAATGTGCCACTTTTCACATCTGGAAAATTTTCATTGTGGTCAGGTGTTATTGACTTAATAAACCAAGTCATGAGAACTCTTGGAATTTTCACCAACTAAATAGTGTTATTTAGTACTGGTTGTGACCCATGAACTGTGCCGAGTGTTTTGTGGGCTCATTTATTCTCACGATATACCTAAGGGGTAGATTTTTTGTCTTGTTTTGTTTTTAGAGAGAGGAAGAGAGAGAGCACAAGCAGGGGGAGCAGCAGAGGGAGAGGGAGAAGCAGACTCCCTGCTGAGCAGGGAGACTGATGTGGGACTTGATCCCAGGACCCAGGGGTCATGACCTGAGCTGAAGGCAGATGCTCAACTGACTGAGCTACCCAGGTGCCCGAGGTAGGTGTTATTATTATTATTATTATTCCCACTTACAGGTGAGGGAACCAAAGGAAGAGGGGCTGAGTAACTGAGGACACCCAGCTAAGAAGTGACCTGCAACAAACTGAACCCTAATGTCTGTGACTCTAAAGCCTGGGCTCAATTTTTCAGTTCTGCATCACCCCCATCCCTGCTTCCATTTAGTTGGTTAACTCATGTGAAAATATACATTATGAGTCACCTTTTATGCATCTGACATAAGAACCTTGTGATAGGATATGTAGACAGGTGACATTGCTTTATGTTTTTCCTTCTATGAAATTTTCCTACTTATGCCTATAAATAACCTTGGAACAAAGTCTTTATGCATAAAACATTTAATGAATAATTGATATGATATACAGGTAAATCCCAATGTTACCTATGGGGTCAGAACATTTTAGTTATTTTTGAGAGTCTGAGGAAAATTAATTTTTCGACAAAATTTCCCTGATCCAGGTACAGGTGTCCCAATCATTATGCTGTCTTGGAGGCACATGTCTCTGCCTGGCAACCGGCAGTTTGCTGGTACTGTTATTCTCTGCCTGATCTGAAGATTAAACTGGTACAATACACCTAAATGTAATTCCAATGGGTACTGTTCAATGTTCCTTTAGATTTGAAGGTCATGGGATTGTCAATGCCCAGTTATGAGCTTGCCCAGTTATGAGACTCCCAGTCTCTGGCATCCTCTGCAGGCAGTATTTAGGTCTGGAAAACTGAGCCTATATAGCCTTACAGGTCCTGTGTGTGTTTGTGTGTGTGTGTGTGTGTGTGTATGTGTGTGTGCGTGTGCACGCATGCACACACACGTATAATTTTAATCATATTGTTCAAGGACTTTAGAAATTGTCTGCTCATTTATATTATAGAGGCCTTTTGAAAATTCAGTCAGTACTGTGTTTTATCAGGAACCCATTGTATTTAGCTTTATACCTGCTGAACAAAATAAAAGGCAAAGTAAAATACTTTTGCCCATATGAGGCATTGAATTTCAAAAGGGATTTTAGAGCACGGGTTTTGCATAATATTGATTAATCATCTTCTGTTGTGCTGTTCTGTGTCACAAAATACATAAAATAACAGACATAGATAACCATGCAGGGAAACAATTTCTAAAGACATACACATATTTATTTGCCAACTTATTCATTCACTCATTTCATTCTTCAACAAAATATTGAGCTCAAATTGGGTAACGGTGAGCTAGTTACCAGTGATAAAAAGATAAATAAGACAATATACTAGACTTTGAAGAGATTATGATTTCATAGGAGACCAGATATGTAAGGAAACAATTACAGTGGGGTGTGATTAGTTATAATGCCTGTCTGTACAAGATACATATGGCAACATTTTCCCCTGTCAGGATGAATATTTCATAAGTATCATTTTCAATGGTGGCATAATACACTTTTACGTAAATATTTCATCATAGACCTGACCATTTCTAAACTTGTGAAAACTTATGTTTATATCCTCATATTTTAACTGTAATAAATGATGCCCCAGTGAACATTTTTGGTTTTTTTTTCTATATTCTCCTTTGCATAGATAATTGGAATAGTTATTGCTGAGTCAGTGGGTATCGAAATTTTAAGCCTCATGATATATATCTTAAATTGTTTTATTTTTTTAAACATTTTATTTATTTATTTGACAGAGAGACAGCAATAGAGGGAACACAGCCAGAGGGAGAGGGAGAGGGAGAAGGAGAGAGAGAAGTAGGCATCCCACTGAGCAGGGATCCCGATGTGGGGCTCGATTCCAGGACTGGGATCATGACCTGAGCTGAAGCCAGGTGCTTAATGACTGAGCCACCCAGGTGTCCCTCTTAAATTGTTTTAAATGTTATGAATTTATACCCTCCTATAATAAATCTGCCTATTTTGCTGAATCCTGGACCAACACAATACAGTTATTATATATATTACCTCTTATATTTTGGTCTGGAAAAGTCCTTGCAAATTAGGTAAATGAAAATAGTATTTCATATTGATTTCTATTTCTGGGATTATTGGAATTTTCATTTTTTTGTTATATAACTATATTTTTTTGTTGTTGAATTGTCTGTCTGTCCTTTGCTCTAGTATCTGTCAAAGCATTGGTACTTTTCTTATTGATTGCATGATTCTTTACACATTGACAATATTAAACTTTGACCATCATATGTTCTTCAGATGTGTTTTTATTTTCTATGAACCCCCACAAACAAAACCACACAAAGCAAAATATTTATTTCATCCCTTAACTGTGCCAAGAATACAGAGTAAAAATAAGGCACATATCAGCACACAGTCTTTTTGGGAGAGGGCAAACCTCATCACTAACCACATTAAAATGTAATATACTCATGAGAAAATTATGAACAGTGTTCTGAAAGAGCAAATAAAGGATCATACTCGAGTGTGTTACAAATATGCTTTTTATGCTCAACCTTCATTTAAATTTGGCTCACATACTTCACCATATCTGGATGGTGTCCTTTGTGTCCAAAAGTGTGAGATTCTAAGGAGGGTTCTTCATATTTGAATAAGGCTCAATTTTTGTCTAACCAACATATGAACCCTCTTTTGTGTTTGGAGAATCCCCCTAATTTTTTTTAAGATTTTATTTATTTATTTGAGAGAGTGAGAGAGAGAAAACGAGTGGGGAGGGGCAGAAGGAGAGGGAGAAAGAATCCGAAGCAGACTCCGCACTGAGCACAGAGCCCTTTGCGGGACTCAGTCCCACAACCAGAAGATCATGACCTGAGCCAAAACCAAGAGTTGGGTGCTTACCCAACGGAGCCACCCAAGCACCCTGAGAAATCCCCTATTTTTAAGTTTGGGGTTAGGTGGGAAGGGAAGTGTATAATTCCCATTCCATAACCTCCTTATCTTAATTTATAATTGAGTTGCGTCTTCCCCTCCAAGCCTGGCTCCCACGGCCTCTTCTCCCAGGAAGCTGGGCTAGTGGAGAAGTTCTTTTTGCAACAAGAGCCACAGTGGCCCTACAGCACCCTCAGAACAGGTGGCACGTCCATCAAAACCATGGAATAGCCCACGCTGTAGAATCCTGGGATCCTGGGTGGTCACAGCAGGTTCTGTGGCACTGTTTGAGCTCCAGTTCACGTGTCAGGGCTTTTTCTTTCTTTCCCTTTTTCCTCATCCAGGTTCTCTTGATAATTCTATAAGGTGCCCAATAGCCTTTACATAAGTTTTTTTTTTCTTTTTTAAATTTAAATCAAGTATTGGTGTTTGTTGCTTGCAGTTAAGCATCTTGCCCAGATAGGTATTTTTGCTAGCTTAATAAACATATGAAGCAGACACGACTCAGAAGACTAGCCCAATTTAGAGTCTCAGTAGCTTGTTCGGACCTGTTTTCCAGAGATGACAAGTGAGGTCTAGAGGAAACTAGCTAGCAACCCAAAGCTCCCCTGTGGCCACATGCAGTGGCAGAGGTAGGGCTAGAACCCTTGTCTCTTAACAACAGATAGTCTCCTCTTTGAGCTTTTCCTCAGTCCTGCCACATTGATTCATTCCTATGTTTCTCGGACCGGTCCCTGTTTGCCTAAATCACATCAATTAGATCAGATCGTGTTCTTCTTGGGACAGGTCCTTTGTCCTCTCCTAACCCCCACTGTCCTGTATAGGGTAGGAGACACCTGCAGAAGTGAAGCTCAATGGAGTGTATGAAAAATAAGTATGTCAAAGGACATTTGATTTAATTCAATTAATCAAATATATTATATATTATAATAGACTGCAAAGCTAAGACATCACTCTCTATTCAAGATGTAGATATATACAGAGAGAGACAGAGACAGAGAGATTCTCTCTCCCCCCACCTCCTCTCTTTCTCTCTCTCTGCATATGTATATGGTTGACCTATCTATTATTTATCAATCTGTTATTTATCTATGTAGCAGAGACAAAGAAGTCTTACATAGAAGGCAGATGATAAGTGAAGCCATTCGACTTTTTTTCTCTAATTTAATAAACTTCATACTGGTTAGTTCATTAGAAGGTAGTGAGTTACGTGAATTCCTTTACATTCCCTTTTGAAAAAAGTCATTAAAAATGATTTCTGATGCTTTTAAGAAAAAAAATAATAAATCAGATTTTTAATCATGCTATAGCATTGATATATTCAACATTTCTGTCTGAAAGTAACATTAGCTCAATCCAACTCACCATTTGGGTAATAAGTCAAACTGAGAGAAGGAGTACTAAGGTTAATTACACACTTTCTCTACAGCTCTATAATTGCTTCATTCATTTTAATTTTGCATGCCTAGGTAAGCTTCCGGCAGTTTGAATCCCATGGCCTCCTACTGTGTGTCAGAAATTGCTCATACTTCTCTGACTCCCCCTAGAGAAGCCAGCCCAAGATTGGAGCCAGGTAGGCACACCAGGACACCGTGCATACTTCCTTGATTAATATGAAAGCAAAAAGCACTTGGGAATGCCTTGCTCTGACAGAGTTCTTTCTGGGCACCTGTCCTTTTGTGGTTATGAAGATGCCTAGGTGACTTTATTACAGATTTCAGTATTCCTATTATCTGAACACGTCAGAGTCATATGATTGGGAGATTGGGAGATTGGTTTGAAGTATATGCAAATTTCCTTATTGAGAAGTGAAACATTTTTATTTGGTTACCTTTGATGATTTTAATATCCGGAATATACTTACATGGAATTCTAGTAATATATGCACGCAAATCTTCTTTACATTTATCCTGAGATCCACAATCTAAATATATATTAGTTTAAGTCTGGATCAGAGGTGATTTCATTTGAAGGAGCTCTAAGTGTTGCTTCTTGGTATGAAATTTCAGTATACAGAGGAAATACCCATTAATGGCTGTTAATGGCCCCTAACTGCACAGTGTTTAGAGCAACAGTCACTGCCTTGTTTTCAAGTGTAAACAGAAGATTATCCTTTCATATGTAAATTGGTATTTTCTGCCTGGACATAGGTAGTCTTCAATTCGTGACATTCTGCAGTTCTCCTTCTTCCCAGGTCACCACATTATGCCTCAGTAGGCCACCGGGCAGTGTGCATATGAACTGACTTCAGGCTGGTTGTTTCCAGAACATACAAGCAAGGGTTCATCTCTGTTCAGTTGATGCGTAACTGCTAAAAGCCAGGGGCAACAGCAGATTAATTCAATGGTTCTTTCACTCCTGTCAGTTAAGAGGGAAAAGTTCTGTGTATACAAATGAGCTGTGTAAAGGGGAAGGGGAAGAAGGAAAAAAAAGGTACCCCAAATTGTCAGTCCCCTCAAAAAAGTGCCTATGTGTGACATTGCACCTCTAATACAATACCCAAAGTCATATTGGGCGATGGCAGCTTAATGAGATAAACACCTGGCTTCCAAAGATGGCCCCTGTGAAAGAATCAGTCCTTACCCGATTATGTAAAATGGGCACACAGCTGTGGCTGTGAGTGCAGGGTTTGGAGTCAGACTGCCTGGGATAGAACCCTTTGCTCCACCGTTACCTTTCTGTGACCTTGAGCAAGTCATTTAAGCATTCCGGGCCACTCGAAGTCATTACGGGACTCTTATTGCACCTAACTCACAGACTGGTTGTTGAAATTAGATCATGGTAATCCATATCAGTCCTCCGAAAAGAACCTTGTCCAGTAAATGCTGGTTATTATTCTCCTTGAAATAAACAAATCTTGAGATGGAAGCAACAGAGTTGTGGTTAAGTTTCCTATCTGTCCTTCCTCTGTGGTATATTGGAAGGAGACTGGAACTCCGGTTTGAATCCCACTTTCTTTGCCTATTTACTTATGAGCTGTGTGAATGAGACTAAGTTCCTTGACCTCTCTTAGCATCATTGCTCTCCTTTTAACTAGAGTGCTGATCCTACTTTTCTCAGTATGTTCATGCAAAGTCCAATTTAGATGATATATTAAGTGTTAATAGGCCAAAATGGCGACTCACAGATTTTTTTTTTTCCTCTCTGGATCAAAACCAACACAATTTGACATGAGGTTAGCACAATAAATTCCAAAGTTCTGTACCTTAAAAAAGTAGTCAGGGTGCCTGGGTGGCTCGGTGAGTTTAAAGCCTCTGCCTTCGGCTCAGGTCATGATCTCAGGGTCCTGGGATCGAGTCCTGCATCAGGCTCCCTGCTCAGTGTGGAGCCTGCTTCCTTCTCTCTCTCTGCCTGCCTCTCTGCCTACTTGTAATCTCTCTCAAATAAATAAAATCTTTAAAAAAAAGTAGTCAGATGTTTGTTAAATAAGAATTCTCAATGTACAAGATAAGCGTACAAACAGAATATGAGAGAAGTAAAATGATGTAGGGATGACCAAAACTTCTAATATCCAAATAGAATCACTTCTGACACTGGCAAATACTATTTTTCCAGATATTGTTCTGTCTGCCTATAAATATTTATATGTATATGTATAGATTGTTCTATAAATAGGTCCTAAAATACATGTTTTTCTGTAACTTGATCCGCTGCCTTGAATGTATTGTGGCTATCTTTCTAATCAATTCCTACAGACCCACAGAATTATTTTTAATGACTGCATAGGATTCCATTTTAAATTTCGTACAGAATTGACTTAATCAGCATCAAGTTGATATTTAGGTCATTTCTAATTTGTCCCCCTGAAAACAGTGCTATAACACTGCACACATAAGTAACACCTGTGCACAAACATCTTTCTGCGCTTGAGCAATTTTCTACATATAAGTTCTGGCAAGCAGAATACTGCAAGGTAGACACAGTTTCTGTTTTGATGTAATTTCTTATCCTAATTGCTCATTTTCTTACATAATTAGTAAGAGCAAACATCATTAATTTATGAGATTGTTTTTCTTTCTGTCACAGGGAGCAGGTAAAGAGCTTAGGGAGGGATAAAAGGGCTAAGGCATTAGGCTCCAGCCCCATAGATAGTATTCCTAGCCCTGGGGTGGAGAGTTGAAGGTGCTGTGGAGTGAGAGAACCTCATTGGTGTTGTCTGGTCGAAGGCAGCCAAAGGACAAACAACGTAGACTCTGTCCAGTGTAGGTGCTTACTACAAGGGGGTACATAAAAAGAAAAAGAAGCCAACAACAACAAAAAACCAGTAAAATGTTCTCAAAATGTTTCCAGATTTTCTGAAGTAACTTCAGTCTTTTTCAAAGGCAACCTGATATAAATCTTTGGAGAATTCCTTTTAGGTTTCAATATTTTTATAAAGGTGCTTCTTAATATTCTGATCTATTTCAGGAAACAATGTCAATGATTATGAGTCATGCAAATTTTATATCATATGCTAAAACTATATATATACTAAATTATGAAAGTAATTATTTACTGGGCCCAAGTAGCAGGAGTGTGATTAATTCAATGTTCTCAATAATCCTAACACAAGTTTAAATGTTTTTAAAGATTTTATTTATTTATTTGACAGAGAGATAGAGAGATAGCACAAGTAGGCAGAGCAGCAGGCAGAGGGAGAGGGAGAATCAGACTCTCTGCTGAGCAGGGAGCCCGATGTGGGGCTCCATCCCAGGACTGGTATCATGACCTGAACCGAAAGCAGGTGCTTAACTGACTGAGCCACCCAGGTGCCCCTCACAAGTTTAAATTTTTATTCTCATTTTATAGATAAAGACATGGAGACTCTGGAGAGTTAAGAGTGACTTGACTGAAAGCGTAGTAAGTGGTACAGACACATTTTCATAGCACATGATGCTTTCTCTCAATAAATTCCATTTAACATGGTTATATTAAATTGTGTGAATTTGTATGTTTAGAACTTTATGTTATAAATAAGGGGGCTGGCTTATGGACATTGGGGAGGGTTTGTGCTATGGTGAGTGCTGTGAAATGTGTAAGCCTGATGATTCTCAGATCTGTACCCCTGGGGCAAATAATACATTATATGTTAATAAAAAAACTTTATATTATAGAAATAGCAATGTGATATGTGCAGTAATTTCTATGTGAAGTTTTGCTATAAGGCTTTGATATGGAATGTAACTATTTCTGTGCCATATTTTGAGGCAAAAGCAGATTCAAGTGAAATTATTAGGACTTATTTCTTCTTTTTCAAATGTAACCCACTGTATGTAAAAGGGTAAGGGGAATTACATCTGTGTTTGTGTGTGTTTATGTGAGTATATGAATATGTTTATTTGTGGTAGACACATGTGCACAGATAGACATAAATTATATCATTTCAGAAAATAATCTCATCTTACTTTTTTATTGGATGAAACTGTAACTAGCTTTCTAGGCTGTGTGTTTGGTAAGGATAGGAACACCAAATTGTTGCTGAATGAATACATTGCATTAAGCTTTGCTGCAAGGCCAAAAAATGAGTTGTCGGAGTTGCCTTATATTCTCTATTAAGCTAAAGTTTAATCATCAGCTATAACATATTAAGTTTTACAGTTGTCCTTGCCGTGTTAAAAACAAAACAAAACAAAACTAATCTGTTGTGTACAGAATTGGAAATGCCATTTTGCAAAATAAATCTCTTTAAGTCATCTGTAAATAATTTAAAAATGAGTTTGATTTGGATATAAGCAAATATCGAACTGATATCTAAATCATGATATTCATTTATTTCTTGTCATCGATGTACCTATACTTCCTGTAACTTGTGTATAACCATATGGAAGGCAATATAGGGTAGAAGATGTGTACTTTGGAGCTAGGCTACTTGGGTTCAAATCCTAGTCCAGTTATTTGGGCAGGTGAGTTCAACTGTCCATGTCCCATTTTATCTTTAAAAATGGGGATAATAATAGCAACCACTTGGGGGCGCCTGGATGGCTCAGTTGGTTAAGCAACTGACTAGAATTCAGCTCAGGTCATGATCTCAGGGTCATGAGATCAAGCCCCATGTTGGGATCTGTGCTGCACATGGAATCTGCTTAAGATTCTCTCTTTCTTCCTCTCCCTCTGCTCAACTCTAGCTCACACACTCTCTCAAATACACACACACACACACACACACACACACACACACACACACACACATATTTAAAAAAATAGCAACCACTTGGTAAGGTTACTGTGAATGTAAATTAGTTAACATAGTAAAACACTTAGAACAGGGCTTGACCTAAAGAGCCAGTAAAAATTAGTCTTTAAAATCCCTTCTTCGGACTTCCCACTCAGTGGGGAGTCTGCTTGAGATTTTCTCTCTCCCTCTGCCCCTCACCCTGCTCTCTCTCTCTCTCTCTCTCTTAAATAAATAAAATCTTAAAAAAAATAATTTAAAAGCCTCTCTTCATTTTTCTCCTTTCCAAACTCTATAAACCTTCAGAATTTGGTCTGTGAAACACTTTCACAGTTATATTTTTCCTTCTTCTGCACACTAATAGAAATTTCTTTGAATCTTATTGCTATTAAATTTTTTTGAATGGTAATTACAGAGAGACAACATAATTTGGAGCAAAGTGTAGGAGCTTTAGAATCAGAAAGAGTTGGATTCAAGCTCTGGATGATTGCTTAATTATTCTGTTACTTGGGGAAGTTACTAAGCATAAGGTCTAATAAAATAAAGATTTGTCTCTATGCATTATCTAGGTATAGTGACTAAAACATGGTAGATGCTCACAAATAAAATTGTTTCCTTTAGCAAGTATGAAACTCTAAATGACAGAACCATGCCCTTTTTATCTGTGAGTTTGATTGAGTTCAGCTCAGGACCACACATGGGTTCAATTTTACTTAATTAGACTGTGATTTAAACCAAATTGACGCATTCACCCAGGTTAGGTGGCATTAAGCAATGCTGGGTTCTGGGGCTCGGATGATATCATGGGTACGGTGCCCACTTTGATTCCCTCTGGACTGGCTCTATTTTACAAAAGGCACTCCTTTCCTTGTGGTAAGATCATTGCCAGCAAATCTAGACTCCTATATTTTCCTGTTAACTATCAAAATGAAAGTAAAATGCTTCTTTTTCAAAACGTCCAGCCAGTGTCCAGAGTTGAGTACTATTGGCTGTGCCTTTCCCCAAGGCCAGGAAACTCTGGTTGCACAGTGAAGAAGCAGTTTCTCTCAAGGACACTGGTTCGCTCCAAGCAGAATGAGAGGATGCTGGCAGGGTCCTCCACAGGTGATAAAGGTCCTCATTTGAATCCTAAAACCTACCATGTAATTAACCGCCTCCTCTCCTAGTGCTACTGTACAATTCCATATTTCATCTTCATGTCATCAGAGAAAAATCTCTCTGCCCCCTTGCAGCCACAGACCCTGACACTGAGAAGACCAGGTTACATAGCTGAAGCCCCATTTGCACTGTAGAGGGTTCATGGGTAGCGAGTCTAAGAAGGCACCGGGGGAATGGTTGCCATGGCTGGAGTTGATGTAAAATTCAAAGAACATTCCAAGTGTGCCATTTTCACATTAGCTAATATTACGCAAAGACCAAGGGAGTTAAAAAGAGTTGAAAGAGTTAGGTCTTTATATTACTTGTTACTATAATTAGTGGGTGATAGAAGGGGTTTATTAATTCAACAAAAATCTAAGTTGGACCCTGCTCTTTTTTGTTGATCCAATGAACGAGTTCTAGTGCTATCCATCTGTTCCACTAATTCTTGTTCTTTTTGTCAAAGCACTTTTGATAGTTTTTTATACATTTATTTGTATGCTTATTTAAGATCTGTTTACTTAAAGGCAAAGAATGTATCTGCTTGTTCTTTAGTTTACACTATGGTTTCTCAGCCTTGACATTACTGGCATTTTGGGCCAAATAAGTCTTTGCCCTGTAGGCTTGCCCTGTGCCTTGTAGCATGTTTAGCAGGATCCCAGGCCTTACCCACTAGATGCCAGTAGTCTACCACCTGCCTCATTGTCCCCAGGTACCACAAGCAAAAATGCCTCCAGACATCGTTGAACCTCCCCTGAGAGGCAAAATTGCTCCTCGTTGAGGGACACTTGGGTGACTCAGTCAGTTAAGCATCTACGTTCGTCTCAGGTCATGATCCCAGTGTCCTAGGATCAAGTCCCACCTTGGGCTCCTTGCTCTCCCTCTGTGGCTCCCCCTGTCTGTCTGTCTGTCTTTCTGGCAAATAAATAAATAAAATCTTAAAAAAAAATTGTTCCTGGTTGAAAAACACTGGTCTCTACTCAGTACCCAGCACAGAGTATGCCACATAGTAGGCATGGATCATTATTTATGGAATGAATCTCTGCTCCCAGCTCAAAAACTGTTCTATGAAGCAGGATACTTCCTGCTCTTGGATCCCATCAAAAGCAGATACCCATAGAAAAAATACAAGAGACATGATAGAATGAAGCTTTCAGCAAGTTTTCCTTTGTGACTTTTATTTTATTTTTTTTGTTGTTGTATTTTTGCATGTTGCTCTTTTCCTCATGATTTGCTGTGTTGATTCTGAGGCTACGTTTGACATTCTACTCCAGTCAATCACTCTGTGATTTTGCTGATATTCATGGCATCTTAAGTTTTAATTTCCTCTAAAGAGAGTCTCAAACTTTCTTTGATGATTGGACTGGGAAGTTTAGCAGGAATTCATTATTAAGATTTATGATAGGTTCGGTGGACACACATATAAATGGAAAATGAAATGAATGTTGTTTAGGTTGACTGTGGCTCTTTACACATTTCATGTAACAGGTGCTAAGCTGGCTGCTTCAAAACTTAGGGAAACATTTAAAAAATGCAGATTTTTGGGTCCTGATTTCAGAGTTTCTTATTCAGTGGTTCTGGGGTGAGACCTGGAAATCAGGTTTTTAAAAAGCACCCAAAGGATTCAGATGTGTGGCCTACGTTGGGCAACATTTTGTATTAGACTCTTCACATAAGATATTAGTTCCTATCTTAGGGGCTCTCACACTAAGGAAGTACCTTAATTTCTTCTGTGACCTTCAACCAGTCGGTGGTGAAAGTTGTGCTGTGGATTCATTGCCTGCTAGGAACCAAGTTAAGTGCTAAACCATGTTTGTGGCCCTGTTGCAAAATCAGTTTGTTTCTCCTGTTTGCACTTGTGCTGCGTGTATAATTACGTTTTTATGACAATGGCTGTCCATGCCCCTTGCTTTCTTTAAAAGCTTCAGGAAGTGAATTGTGGTTCTTTGTGTCCCTAATTGGATCATGGACAGAACAATTACCTGCATGCTGACTTAATTTCCCAGTGACCTCTTGGGCTGCCTTCAGAACTGCTCCTGGCACCACAGTCACTAGTGTCTGCAGGTGCAGACTGTTCGTGCATGGAAGGAAAGCCACTTTCAAAATTTTACTTCCCATACAGCCATTTTGTGGAGCGAGACCAGCCTGAACTACAGACGCAAATTCATCCTCATTTCTTCTAGGTTCTTTTTCAAATCACAGTTGTAAAGCGATTTGTTCTTCCCAGAGTATTAGTCTAGCTTTTCTCAGAGGCCGGCCCATAAACCTGGATATCTGACATTCTAAAAGGAGAATATGGGTTTGTACATTTGCCTGAGTAACTGTAATTCCTAGTGGGCACTTTGGGCTCCCAATTCATCTAAGAGAGGCTGGCTATTTCCTTGATCTCCATGACTCACTTCTCACTACTTTTCTCATCAACTGTAATTTTATATTAGAACAACTTTTATAAGTGATCGGCCTGTACTGTTTATTTTTTCTTTTCCAGAAAAACTTATGGAGGAAAGATGATCATACTCTATATCCTTAGCATGAACCTGCTTTTTCTCCTGCTCTGTCTGATGAAATGTAATATCCAGTTACTTTGAAGTCAACACACCTGGCAATGTCTATCTAAGAATGTTCTAGGAATAACAGCTGATGTAACCGCTCATTTCAGGCTCACATGTGTTAGTTTTAATACACCAGGGGACCTGTCTGCTTGAGAAAGGCTAATGACTTCTCCCTGTTCACGTTGCATGTGCAGTTTATGCTCATGTCCTCCACTTTGGATCATTTAGATCATTTTACAATAACTGTAATTGACTTTTTGGCTCCAGTGTCCCAACCTGTCCTCTAAATTTATCTAATACGTATTGTCTAAACCGGGAATTTTTGGCATGACTAAGACTTCTTGCATGTTACGTAAATGTTTGTATACATTACCAATCCCATGTAATGAACTCATAGGATCTTCCCACTGTAAGGTACTCTTAACAAGTATTAATTCTACCACATTTGTAATATTAATGAAGAAACTAACACTAAGGGAAGTTAAATATGCTGCCCCAGGTCACATTACCAGAAAGTGCCAGACCAGGTCCCTGTTACCTCCTGGTTCAGTTTTCTTTGACTGATAATTGAAGTCTAACCAACATTTATTTAGGATAGGGTCTGTGCTATCAGGGACTGCTCTGAAGCCCAGTGATTATGTGTCTTGTCTTCCTTAAATGTAGTGGAAGCTTTACCTTGGATGTTACAAAACTGCAGTCATTATCTCTGGACTTCTGACTCAAGGAGTAAAGATCTGCTCTGGGCTAAGCTCTGGAAATAATTAAATTTATAAATACATTTCATGCTCTTTAGAAGTTTCATGGAGTGAAAGATATAGATATATTAGGGCATAGTCATAATTCATAGCTGTTATTCAGTATGACCAGTGGTATATATAAACTGGTTTGAGAGCACAGTTGGTGAGAGAAAATGAATTTGGCCTTCTCATGGTGGGAGGGCCCAGGACGCTAAGACCAGGATATGATATTGAACCTGGAGGCCATGAGGAATGAATCACTGTATCTGCTTGGTTGACCAGGTAGACATTGTGGAGAACACAGCACACTTCAGTTCCAGGCCACAGGACAAATAAAGCAACCAAAGAGGGGAGCGTAAGGTTTTCCTGGAAGACAGACTGAGTCTGAGGCTACCTTGTTTTCACCATAGCACTTAGCACAATGCTAAAAACAAGCTAAGCACTCAATAATGCTTATTAGATGAAGGGAATGCTATTTCCTATAAAATGTCCAAATTTAAAGAGGCAGGGAAGCCATTTTTCCTAAATTGTCTTTTAAATAAAGATGAAGATCTACGATTAGTAGGGTAAAGGAGCATTTATTATTAGTAAATGAGTAAATCCATTGATTATAGGGAAGCAATTATTAACCCAGAATGCCAAGCCAAGAAAGCAAAAGGTTGTGCCAAATTAACAAATTTACTACCTAATAAAGCTAAAAGAAGGTTAACTAAGTGCATTCAATAAAAGCCAGTAAACAACCACATAATTAGATGCAACAGTTAATAAAAGCCAGTAGGCACTTTACCAAAGCTAATGAAGAAACTGTTTACAAACTAAGACTTCCAGGTATCAAGCATTTTTATGTGCCATATTAATGATGGGGGTAGGCAAAAATGTTCTGGTTCCAAGTCCAGAAGAGAGCAATAATGGAAGAGAGAATAATGCAATTAAGAGAAGGGGCTAGAAGTAAAGAATAAAAGATAATAACAGAAGGATACTTTAAAAAATGTGCCAGGACCATGAGACCAGGCAACAGTAATGGTACTCGAGTAGTAGGAGTCTCCTAATAGGTTTACTATTGCCTCCTTGGGCAAAATGGTGCTCCCTTACAGATTGAAAAATACAGTCTAGCAGATGGTCTTCTTGGAACACTTCAAGAGAATCAGGGTGGGAAATTTAGTAACTTCTGATAACTTAGCTTTGCCTAAATAAAAAGGTGTTCTTAGGCTTCTGGGAATGACAGTGGCATAAGAGTAATATTAAATGGGCATAATTTTCATGGTAAACCAATAATAATCCAAAATTTCTGGTAGTTGGTTACTAAGCAACCCAGTGCTTAGCTTTGTCTAGCTTAAACAATGACTCAAAAAAATTAAGTTGGTTATAAAGAAATATTTCAGATTTGACTCGCTGGGCTATTTTGGTCAGCTGTATAATTTTTTTTTACAGTACGAACCACAGATCTGGTGATACAAAAGAGGGGGTTTGTGAGGTCACTGCTAGATTATACTTAATGTAACTATTAAGAAGATCTTCATGGATATCTCTGCATAACCAAGGAATGTTTTCTCAAGGGACATTGAACATTTTCCCAAAGCCTGCTTTTTCTGTTTTTTAACTTAGTGCCCCCTTAAGTCAGACAGACTTAACTGAGAGATCTCTTTCTCTTGCAAAACAGGAGGCATCTTATTACTTATACCCCAATGAAGTCCAGGTGATGCTTTAAAATTGTATCAAAGGTATAGACTCCAGTGATAGCATTGTGTTGTGTTAAAAGCATATAGTCGTACCAAAGAAAGAAAACATAAAAATCCACAAGTTTTTGTCTTAATTTATTTTGTTAACTTTTCAGAATTATTTTAGAGCTGAGCTGAGTCTCCTTCTCTTGACTCCTCAGCCATATTTGTTCCCAGGCTGTTGTCCCTTCCTGCTACGGTGCCTGACAGGTTTTCATTTTTAGGCCGCACGGTTTAGTACAACATGGTCTTAAGAGGAAATGATTTCAATACAAGATTCCCATATTCAAATATAGAAGGCTGTTTTGGATTTCAGAACCAGATGGAGTATGTAAAAATGGCTGTAAAGGATCTGGGGCTCAGAGGGAAAAACAATCTGGATATAAATCTCTTCATGCTGCCTTTGGTCAGCTCAACTACATCAAGCTAACTTGGCCATTCTTGATGTTGCAGCAAATAGACACTTATATAAACGGCCTCCTGAACCAGAGGAGGGAATTTTTTTCTGTGCTCTCTTTATGTGACTCTGAGTTTTAATACCTGTGATGAATTTCTGATTTCTTTTAATATGAGTCTCGTGTAAAGATAGAATCTGCTGGAAATTAAAACCAAAACAAAACTGTGGGGTGACTCGAGCAGTTAGGAAATGTCTTAGAATGTTTGCATTTTAACAGAAGAGTGTTAAAACAAAACTATTAGTATGTGAGCATTTGACTAGAAATGTTTATTTTAAATCAAGTACAGTATTTACTTGAACAGAAGAATGTTAAGTATGAAGCTATTATTTCATAAACATTTAACAAGAAATAGAGCAAGCCAACCCTTACCTTTAAAACACATTGACAGCAGAGTAATCTCACATCCTGTAGTTTCAATGTTCAGGGGCTGTCATAGAAAATTTGAAAAAGTGAATTTGACCACTGGGGGGCTCTAACTATGGTTAGGAACAAAATAGAAATCTATTGTATGGCTTAGGGACTTTCAACTGTAGATAGGGTCCTAGAAAATAAAAATAAAAATGTTAGGTATTAATTTATTAACTAATCTACTCATTCAGAAATATAACTAATTGCCTCCTGTGCTACTATAGGTACGTACCCCTACATAGGAAGGAGGACACACTCAAGTAGTAAGTGAGGACATATGTTTGTAAAATACTCACTTATTAGGTTGAAAAATTCTCTCCAAGATGGCGGAGGAGTAGGAGACCGATTATCATCAGGTCCCAGGAATTCACCCAGAGAGCTATCAAACCATTCCGAACACCTACAAATTCTACCGGAGATCGAAGAGAAGAAGAGCAGCAAGTCTAGGAACAGAAAATCGACCACTTTCTGGAAGGTAGGACGTGCGGAGAAGTGAATCTGCGGCGACGGGAAGATAGACCCCGGGGGGAGGGGCCGGCTGCCGGCAAGGGAGCGAGCAGCGGAGCACAGACTCGGAACTGTGAGAAGTCGGCTCCACTGAGGGACGTCGCCCCAGAGACCAAGCGGGGGGTGAAGCCCCTGCAGGGACAGTGTGGTCTCAGGACCCACGGGGACACAAAAAGACCAGGGGTGTCTGAGCGCGACCGAGCTCCCAGGTCTCAGA
>LNAC01001945.1:15928-67383 GCA_002007465.1 Ailurus styani
GCCCCGTTTAGAATCTCCAAACCCAGCAGATTCCTGCAGCCACTCCTGCACTGCTGATCCTGGAGGAGGAAGGTGAGTCTCTCCGGGTCTGCCGCCCGTGGGGTCCCTGCTCACAGATCACTGGCCCGGCTTCCCTTCAGATCACAGCCCAAGGTAACCCCGAGCTGAGAGACACCTCAGCTCAGCTCCATCTCTCCCGCCGGCTTCTCTCTGAGACCTGGGAGCTCGGTCACGCTCAGACACCCCTGGTCTTTTTTGTCCCCGTGGGTCCTGAGACCACACTGTCCCTGCAGGCGTTTCACCCCCCACTTGGTCTCTGGGGCGACGTCCCTCAGTGGAGCCGACTTCTGACAGTTCCGAGTCTGTGCTCAGCTGCTCGCTCACCTGTTGGCAGCCGGCCTCTCCACCCGGGGTCTATCTTCCCATCCCCTCAGATTCACTTCTCCGCACGTCCTACCTTCCAGAAGGCGGTCAATTTTTTATTCCTAGAATTGCTGGTCTTCTTCTCTTCAGTCTCCGGTGGAATTTGTAGGTGTTCAGAATAGTTTGACAGCTCTCTGGGTGAATTCCTGGGACCTGATGATAATCGGTCTCCTACTCCTCCGCCATCTTGCCGCTCCCCCCTAGTACTACTTTTTTGTTGCTCAAATTGTTCTATCTGTGGACGCTGTAACCTCTTCCTGTGTCCCTTTGAACTCGTGCTATCATTATGGTCACTTTTTTTTTAAGATTTATCTGTTTATTTTAGAGAGGGAGAAAGAATGAGCATGTGGGGGGAGGGGCAGAGGGAGAAGGAGAAAAAAATCCCAAGCAGACTCAGTGCTGAGTGCACCATCAGCCCATGTGGGGCTTGATCTCAAGACCCTGAGATTAGACTGGAGCCTAAACCAAAAGTCAGTCACTCAACTGACTGCACCACCCAGCAACCATTGTGGTTACTTTTTTTTTTTTAAAGAACTTTATTACTTTCTTTCACTATAAGATGCTCCAGGCTGATTCTGTGTTTTTCCTACCCCATTTCCAGAATCAGTCATTTCTCCATGGAGCACTGGTTCATTTTATTGGAGATCTGGGTACTCGATGGGCTTGCTGCTCTAGGTCCTCTCAGCAGACAGGATTTCTACATATGTATGTATGCTCACCTGTGTGTATCCTCATACTTACAAATATTCATCCATGTAAATGTATGTATCCATATGAAATTAAACCTGAGTTTCTAATATCTCCAACTCCAGCTCATTACTATAAAGATTATTCTAGTCTTCCCCTGGTTTATCTATAAATTTCCCCTCCAACCTGATCCCACCATCCACCATTCATTTTCATAATTGCTGAATTCTAGTATTAAGACAGAGCAGCATTAGAATTGTTCACTCATCTGATGATTCACAGACCTGTAGCCCTGGGCAAATAATAATAATAAAAAAATTGTTCACTCATAACTTCTATATTTCATTTACCTTATCAACTAAAGCACAATGCTTATGTACAGTTAATTTTGCCTTTAGTGTTACAGATTTCACTCTACTTAGGTCAGTGCCTTTTCTTCCACCTTCAGTAATAATATTTTTTAGACAGTTGGATTCTTTTGTCATAAGCTACGTTCCATCCAGGAATCTTCTGACCTACTAAATTTGCTTTAAAAATCTGCATGCATTAAGTCACTCTTTGTGTTGTAAAGTTCTATGGGTTTTGATCAATGCATAGTGTCATGTAGCCACCATTAAATTGTCATATGGAATAGTTTCATTGCTTTAAAAGATACTCTGTGCTTCAACTGTTCAACCCTACTGCCCTCCCCCAAATTCCTAACAACCACTGATCTTTTTACCATCACTAGAGTTTTGCCTTTTCCAGAATGTTTTATAATTAGAGTCATACAGCATATAACCTTTTCAACTGTGTTCTTTCATTTATCAATTTGCATTTTTGATTCATCCCTGTCTTTTGTGGCTTGATTTGCTATTGTCAATCAGACTTCATTTTTTTAAAATTATCGTTGCCTAGTGTTTGCAATATACATTTTTCAAGTAATCTAAGTTGGCTTCAAATAATACTATCAGATTATTTATTCCTTCCCATCCTGTATGACATCTTTGTCATTCACTTACCCATATACTTTAATTATCTAATATATTATTACTATTATTACATTAAACAATTATTTTTAGATAAATTAATAACAAAAATATTTTATTTTACCTTTATATGTTTCTTTTCTGAAATTCTTCCTTTATTCATATAGATTCAGATTTCCAACAGATACAATTTTCCTTCTCCATGAAGAATTTCTTTTAACATTTCTTGAAGGTCAAATCTGTTGATGATGAATTTCCTCAGTTGTTATTGTATAAGAAAGATTCCTGCATGTAGAATTCTAGGTTCGTGGGTTTTTTACTCAGTACTTTGTTTCACTTCACTGTCTTTTACCTTGTGCAGTCTCTGATGAGAAGTCTCTAGTAATTCTTATCCTTGTTCTTCTATAAGTAACACTGTTTCTCTTTGGATCCTTTCAATATATTCTTTTTGTCTTTTGCTCTCTACGGTTCTCTACAGTTGTAAGATAACTTTCCTCTCTCTCTATATATAGATGTAGATATAAATATAGATATTTAGATATATATACACCAATATATACATTGGTATTGTTCTGCTTGGTATCCTTCGAGCTTCCTGCATTGTGATTTTGTACCATCATTACTTTTGAAAAGTTTTTAGCCATCATTACTTCAAATATTTTTCTGCTCATCCTTTCTTTCTTCTGGTATTCCAATTACTCATATGCACAGTTCATCAATATTTTGTTCTAGTATATTTTCCCCATTCTTTTTCTGTCTTCAAATTTGAATTTGGGAAGTTTCTGTTGAGCTGTCTTCAAGCCCACTGAATCTTTCCTCGCCTGTGTTTAGACTACTGATGAGCCCATAAAAGGCATTCACTTCTATTATAATGTTTTTGATTTCTAGTATTCATTTCCTTTTTATTCTTAATGCTTCAATCTCTCTGCTTATATTACCTACCTGTTCTATCATGTTCCTAGCAGTTTATGTCTCCAGCACCTTCTTGGCTGTGACTATCTAAGCACTATCTTGGCTGTGATTTCAAAATGTCAGTTGGACCTGTGACCCCATTTCTCCTGTGGGCCCAAGAATAGTCATTGATTTTCATGTCAGCTCCTATTGCAAGGATGGAAATGAATATGTATTTTTAGTTTCAATTTCTCACTTTTTCTATTTTACGTTTTAGAAGTTTCTTTTCTAACCACCATATAGGTACTTTTAGTAATCTTTATGTGGTATATTTAATATAATTACTGATATGTTTGCACTTAAATCTATGATTTTATTATGCAATTTTATTTCTCTTATCCTTTTTAGGTTCTTTTTGTCCTCCTATCTTTTCTTTTAAGTATTATGCTTTGAATACATTACTGAATAAATTTGGCAATACTTTCCTAAGGAATTTTGTGTTTTATGCTCATGAGTAATAATTTTTCCCATTTATCTTTGTCAAATTTTAGGATCAAGGCTGAGCAATCCTGTAAAATTTGTTGGGAAGTGTTCCATCTTCCTTTGTTTCTTAAAAGAGTTTAAGATTGTTTTTTTTTCCTTAGATAATTGATGGAACTCACTTGTGAAGCATCTGGGCTTAAGGTTTTCTTATTTGACTGTATGATTTTATCTATATGTGGAATTAAAGAAATAAAACAAATGAGAAAAAGGAAAAAGAGAGATAAAGAGGGAGAGAAACTAAGAAACAAACTCTTAATTATAGAGAGCAAACTGTTGGTTACCAGAGGGGAGAGGGTAGGGATGGTGAAGTAGGGGATGGGAGGTAAGGAATGCCCTTGTCATGATGAGCAGTGGGTGATGTATGGAAATGTTGAACCACTATACTGTACAGCTGAAACTAATAAAACACTGTATGTCCATTAACTGGAATTAAAATAAAAACGAAGAGGTTTTCTTATTTGGAAAGTTTAATATTATTACAATTTCAATGTTTCCAATAGACAAAGGGTTGTTTTTATTTTCTTTTTTTTTCATCCAACAAGAAGCCGTAACTTTATTAATGATAGAAACAGTACAAATTTCAAACCAAGCTGCAGTTATTCTTTTGAAACACCAAAAAAAGTCCTCGTTTTCAGATGGTTACATTGTTAATTCCATAATAGCATTTACAATATCATTACTGTTGTTCTTCAGGGCTCGGGCTGCCTTTGCTCTTGACATATTTGCTTGTGACATGACCAATTCTATGTCCTTAACCTCTACACCGGTTTCATCAACCTCTTCCTCTTCACTCTCCTCTTGTACAGTTGGAGTCTGTGTATTTTCTTGAATGTTTGAGACAGCTTCACCTTGAACTTTGAATTTCTCAGCAGCTGCTAGTTGTGCTTGCTGAGATAAATCCTCAATCTTGGCTTCCCCCAAAACTATGTAGGTATCTGAAGCTGGGCTCTTGTAGACATCTGGTTTTGTGATGACAAAGAGGATATTCTTAGATTTCCAGATAGTGACTCTTGTAACCCCTGTAACCTGTCGAAGACCCAGTTTGGACATAGCCTTCCGTGCCTTCTTTTCACTCTGGCTTTGTTTTGCTTTACTGACTGGTTCTTCATCAATTTCAGCAGCTGCTGCCAGCTGGGCTTGTTGTGTGGTTGCCTGTGTGGAATCCTGTTCCTCAAGCTCTGGTACTGATTCATCACTGTCAGATTATGTTCCAGACCCTGTCTCAGCCTGGGGCTGTGGCAACTCCTGCTCTGTAGCAGGGACGGTTTCTGTGGCTTCACCAGGCATTTTGTGCGGGGGACTCGGAACCAAGATGGCGGCAGAAAGAGCTTATTTTTATTTTCTATTATTTCTTTTATAGTTCTTATACAGTGAACTTTTCAAATAATTATCAAATATATTCATATAAAACTGATTATAATAACTTTTATCATACTTTTCTATCTCTGTAGGATAGTGGTGGAAACACAGATCTTTAAGGACTCCCCCAAGTTTTCTATATATATGATCATGTCTTCTCTGAATGACAATCACTTCTTTTTTTAATATTTATGCCTTTTATTTATTTTCTTGGCTTATTTCATGGCTGTGACTTCCAGGACAATATTTCAATCTGTTCTCTTTTGTTTATTGCACATAGTATCTCATCTTCTCATTTTTCTATTGATCTTTAGTTGTTTATTGGACATTTATATTTATCAAGTCCAAAAATTAAAAACCAAGTTTTAAAATTTCAGAAACAAGATGGGATCAGGAAGGAGACAAACCATAAGAGACTCCTAATCTCACAAAACAAACTGAGGGCTACTGGGGGTGGGAGGGTAGGGATAGGGTGGTTGGGTTATGGACATTGGGGAGGGTGAATGCTGTGAAAGGTGTAAGCCTGATGATTCACAGACCTGGGGCAAATAATAATAATAATAAAAAAGTAAAATAAATAAATAAATAAATAAATAAACTGTCAGAATGAAGAAGAAAATTATTTTAAAAACAAGCCATGTTTGAAAAAGAACTAAAGAGATATTCTAGAAAGAAAATATAATAATTAAATTTTAGAAATAATAAAAGAAAAAGAGAATTTAATCAAATATAGAGATACAATGGAATATTACGCAGCCATCAGAAAGGATGAATACCCAACTTTTGTATCAACATGGATGGGACTAGAGGAGATTATGCTGAGTGAAATAAGTCAAGCAGAGAAAGTCAATTATCATAGGGCTTCACTTACTTGTGAAGCATAAGGAATAACATGGAGGACATCAGCAGAAGGAAAGAAAAAGTGAATTGGGGTAAATTGGAGGGGGAAACAAACCCTGAGAGTAACTGGGGGTTTTGGAGGAGAGAGAAGTGGGGGGATGGGTGAGTCTGGTGGTGGGTGTTGAGGAGGGCACGTATTGCATGGAGCACTGGGTGTGGTGCATGAACAATGAATCTTGGAACACTGAAAAAATAAAAGAAAAAAATTAAATATAGGTTAGAAAGCAAAAATGTTCAAAGATACAAGGAACAAAGTGATACACGAGAAACCTACATTCCAGAAGGAGAACGGAGAGAGAATATTTAAAGAGCTAAGGACTGAGAATTTTCCAGATGAAAGGTATCAAACCAAAAATTCTAGAAATATAAATTCCAAACAGGATAAGCATGAAGCTGTTCAAACCTAAACACATCTTAGAGAAACTCTGGAATCCTAAAGATAAAGAGAAAACTTTCAAACTGTGATATACCACAGCTGACTTTTTTACAAGTAACAAAAAAATGTCAGAGGATAGTAGGATGTTATAGTCAATGTTCTAAAAAAGAATACCTGCCAACTGAGAATTCTATATTCAGAATATGTATATTTCACAAATAAATGAAAAATAAAGACAAAAATTATAGTGCTTATCACTAGCATATACTCCATAATTAAACATATGAAGTTATTGTTTGAGCAATGAATAGAAGAAACTAAAAGGGGTTGACAGGTGCAGAAGAAACGGAAGAGAACAAAGGTGGTAGATATATGGACAATGAGCTAGGATTTTATAAAACAAATATATTCATATATTACCTTGTTAATATATGTAACCAGAATAAATAAATCGGGGGAGGTGGTAATAAAGTTAGGTTGTTCTAAGTTTCTTGCATCATCTAGAAAAAGTTTAACAGTGGGGGTCTGGGGGGCTCAGTGGGTTAAAGCCGCTGCCTTCGGCTCAGGTCATGATCCCAAGGTCCTGGAATCGAGGCCCACATCGGGCTCTCTGCTCAGCAGGGAGCCTTCTTCCTCCTCTCTCCTCTCTCTCTGCCTGCCTCTTTGCCTACTTGTAATCTCTCTCTCTGTGTCAAATGAATAAATAAACTCTTTAAAAAAAAAAGAAAAAGTTTAACAGTGTCAATTGGCATTAGACTTTGATAAGTCAAATATGTGTGCTCTTTTTTTCTAGGTTATTATTTACTAGAAAGGTAGAAAAAGCATATATATATTCTGCTTTCTATTAGTTTCTTTTTCTGGTGCCTTCGTAGTAATCCCTTAATTTGTCTAGGGTTTTTTTTCCCCCCTAAATAAATTCTTTAATAATTACTCTTATGAAAAACATTCCCTTAATTCTTGCATCTTTAGAAATTTTTGTAGACTTTATTTTTTTTAAAGATTTTATTTATTTATCTGACACAGAGAGAGAAAGATCAGATCACAAGCAGGCAGAGAGTCAGGCAGAGAGAGAAGAGGAAGCAGGCTCCCCGCTGAGCAGGGAGCCCGACGCGGGCCTCGATCCCAAGACTCTGAGATCATGACCTGAGCCGAAGGCAGAGGCTTTAATCCACTGAGCCACCCAGGTGCCCTGTAGCCTTTATTTTCAAACAAAAGCATGGCTGGATATAAATACTTTGTTTTCACTTTCTTTCCTTAACACTGAACAGTTTTGCTCCTCTGTGATCTGGTTGTAGTGTTGCTGTGGTGATAGCTATGTTGGTATTTTTTTTTTCCCTTCCAGATTCTCAGATTAATGCTGTAAAAATAATAGTCAAGTAGTTCAGGTCACCAGAATTGAGATATTACAAACAGGCTCATATAAATAATCTAATGTAAATAGGATACATGAAATTAGTAAGTTGGGTCATTACATAAATGATACTGGAAAAAATTTAAATGCCATTTAGAAAAAAGAAATCTGCATCTTTAATATACTTCTTAAACACCCAATTTTCAAATGATTACTTATTTAAATATAAAAAAGCTCAAATATCAGAAGAAAATATCAGTGAATGCAGGAAATCTTTCTGAGTATGACACAACATCTAGAAGTTGAGACAAGTTTTAAATATTTTTTATGATTAAAAAATATTGCAACTCAAAATAAGACTACAAGATAAAACATAATTGAAGTCAGCCAGTGTTTTTATACAGAAATCTTAAAATTTATTTGACAAATTTAAATAATCAAAACTAAAATTGGGCACATGTTATGAATGAATATTTCAGCCCAGAGGAAGAAAATATATGGTTAGTAAGTATATAAAATGAACTTTCAATATTATGCATAATTAAGAAGATACTATTCAGAAAGGAATGCTTTGATAATGACAGATTCATAATCTCTTATAGGCAATTGTGAAATACTAAAAGGTCTGAAACTCAAAGTTGTTTTTGTAAACCTGGTACCAAATGTTGTTTGTCAACAAAATCTTATTTGAACTAACAATAAGTGTTGGCTTATATGTCTGCACTCCAACCAGTCACCCAAACTGTTGTCTTTCTATTATGTTACTTTTTTATTATTTTACTATTTGGGTTTTAATTACACTGTGAGATTGTCAAAAGACATTAAGGATATTTTGTGGGTAACAATAATTTGGGAGGATAAACTCATACAAAATTTCTGGATGAAAGTTTATTAAGAGGTGCCAGACATAAGCCTACACACACACGCACACACACATACACACACACACAGAGTTGTATCCTGCCACCTCAACAACACTTCTGGAACTGCATCTTACATGTGGAGTTGTTTGTACTGAGGGCATGTACTGCAGCAGTGTTTGCAATAACACAGGGTAATCTAATGTTAGTCATTATGTGACAAATTATTTCAGTTATGATATACAACTAAGTAGCAAGTGCCATACGACTAAGTAGCAAGATGGCAGCTTTGAGAAGAGCTGGCTCTCTATGTGCAATTTCCAGCCTCTTTCCATACACATGTTTAGTCCATTAGTATTAAAAGAATGACAAATTTGTTTTGTGAAGAGTATCATTTACTAACTAAAATTTCCAATTAAATTAAAATTACGGTATAACCATGCTCCATATATATGCAATAGTTAGAAAGTAATGGAGTAGATTGTAATAAGTTAATTGAAAAAGATCTTCAACATACATATCAAGTAAGAATGGGAGAAATTATTCCTTGGATGGAATTTCCCTTATGTCATCCGTGAACTTTAGAAAACTTCAAAATAAAAGTCATGTCCTATGGAGAACCAAAGTAAGGGTCTGTTCAGTGCATGGATATTCATGCAGGGTGCCTTCCTATGAGTATGAGAGCAGTTGGCCATCAATATCTCCTATACAGGTAGCTGTGCCCCCCGAGACAAGGATCATTCTCTTAAGTGTCCTTGGAAGCAAAGAATAGAAATATGTTGGAAAGTGAAAATTCATTGAAAAGAAAAATTAGTTGTAAAACTGTTCAGGGGGACAGGAGCTCTCAGATATGACTGATCTATAGTTGATTTATATTGCACACATTCTATATACACACACATGAACCTCTGTGTGCATATAAATGTATTTTGAATACATATACATATGTACTGGTTATATATTAAATGCCTACATGCATATCATTTTTGAAGATGTAGCCAAACTTTGTAATAGCTGGATAGATTCTAATTGACTTGAAGCTGTTAAACTAATTTATCATTAAATATGAATGAGTTATTAAAATATCATTGAGCCTGAACTCTTTCCATGCTCATAAAGAGGTCCATTAATGTTAAAAGAATGGCAAATTTGTTTTGTAAAGAATATTACTTCCTATCTTTAAATTTCCCAATTAAAAAATATAAAAATGATAATGTAAGCTGGAGTCTTTCAGGAAAATCACAGGCTTTAATCCTGTTTTTGTTTTGTAAAATTCTCTTCTTTCTCTAAAGTCCTAGTTCTTAGTGGGCAGAGGCCTTAGTCAGGCAGCAGACTATTTTCCTCCTTCAAGGGTGGATGAAAAGTGTTTCTCCTTATTTTAAGAAGTTGTAGGCAAGAAAAAAAAATGTTTTAAGGAAGTTAACATAATAACGTACCATGCCAGAAATTCATTCATTCCTTCTGTGCTCAACTTCTGACAAAAATTACATTCTTTTAGTTCTAATTCTTTTGTCAATAACTATATGTTCACATACTATATTGACTAGGACTAAGTTTTGCTGATTTTATCAGACACTTCTTGTGAGTCACCTCAAAATCCTTCACTCTTACCTTTTAGACACATGAGCCTGATGGGTTCACCCAGGTACATGCAGACAAGCCTTACCTCTGGTGATACACATGGGCATTTCTAGCCCTGAAGCTCCTCTGAGTCTACGATGGATGATGCACAGGTCTATACTTTTGTGGGTTTTTTCTAAAGATTTTATTTATTTATTTAACAGAGAGAGAGACATCACAAATAAGCAGAGAGGCAGGCAGAGAGAGAGAGGAGGAAGCAGGCTCCCTGCTGAGCAGGGAGCCAGAAGTGGGGCTTGATCCCAGGACCCTGAGATTATGACCTGAGCCGAAGGCAGAGGCTTTAACCCACTGAGCCATCCAGGTGCCCTAGGTCTATACTTTTGAATGTGCAACCAGGAGTCCAGAGGAGTTAATGCCCAATGGAACCACCCCTTGACCAATGAAGGGTGGAGCCAGTGGATAATATTTCCCCTTTTCTGTTCAGAGGTGGGACGTTTAGAGAAACACTTAATCAGGTGGGACCTGAGAAGGCCCCAACTGGATTAACTAATGGTTTTCACTTGCCGATTCCATTACACACCTTAGTATCACCTTCTCTCTCCTTTCCTGCTCCACCTCCTATTCTGCCCTCCTGCTCCATGGGGTTCCTTCCTAATTAAACCAGTTTGCAGTGCTTGCCTCAGACTCTGCTTTCAGAAATATCAAGGCAAAGAAACCAGTAAAACAGTCAATTACTGCCTCCTATAACTTGATGTTGGAAGGTTGATGATGGTGTCAGGGAAGCCTACCACTATTTTTTGTCCTGTTCTGCTGTCTTTCATTTCTGGTCTTCACTTTGAGAGTCACATTTGCTTTTACAATAAAATGTCTTCCACAAGCAGCCGTGAGGTAAGGTTTTGGTAGTCTTTGCCTCATATTCCTAAATGTCCCCTGCCCCTTTCCAACAGAACCACATCAGGGACTTATATTGGCCAGAGGTTGGGGAAACTGAGCACCTGGAACCTGGGACTGGGGAGGTAGGGAGGACTGCTCTCAGAAGTTGATTATGCCATGATAAAAAGAAAAAAAAGTATTGTGAATATTGTGCCTTTGTACTATCAAACATTGAGAAATACAAGCTTTCACTATCCTTAAATTATTTTTTTCTAGTGTTATTGAGATGTAATTGACATACAATGTCATGTAAATTTAAGATGTACAATGTGTTGATTTGATACACTTACATATTACAGAATGACTACCACCACAGCTTTAGCAAACACCTCCATCATGTCACATAATTGCCATTTTTTTATGTCGAAAATATTTAAAACCTACTTTCTTAGCAACTTTCAAGTATGCAATAGTATTAATCATTATAATCATCATGTAGTACATTATATCAGTAGAATTTATTCATCTTAAAACTGGAACTTTGTACTCCTTGATCAACATCTCCCCATTTTCCTTATCTCCCAGCTCCTGGTAAGCACAATTCTACTCTATTTCTATGAGTTAGACTTCATATAGATCTCAGAAATAAGTGAAATCACATAATATTCATCTTTCTCTAACTTATTTTACTTTGCTTAATGCCCTCAAGATGGATCCATGTTGTTGAAAATGGCAGGATTTCCTTCCTTCTCATGGCTGAACAATATCCTTAATTTTTAGCACAACATCTGCTGTGTGTTCCTGCATGTTCCTCAGCTTGGCAGGCCTGTATCCTAAATATGATAGCCAGAACAAACAGATAAGAAAATAATCCTTATGTGGGCTTAAGTTGATCACAGCTTCTGTCCTCAACCTATCTGGTCTGTTGATCTCAAACTCAACTTTTGGGCTTACTCCTTACACATTTCTTTTTTTATATAACTTATTTTTTCAGTGATCCAAGATTCATTGTTTATGCACCACACCCAGTGCTCCATGTAATATGTGTCCTCTTTAAAACCCACCACCAGGCTCATCCATCCCCACTTCCCCCTCCCCTCCATAACCCTCAGTTTGTTTCTCAGAGTCCACAGTCTCTCATGGTTCATCTTCCCCTCTGATTTACCCCAATTCACTTTTCCTTTCCTTCTCCTAAAGTCCTCCATATTATTCCTTATGTTCCACAAGTAAGTGAAATCATATGATAATTGACTTTCTCTGCTTGACTTATTTTACTTGGCATAATCTCCCCCAAACCCGTCCATGTTAGTACAAAAGTTGGGTATACACCCTTTCTGATGGCTGTGTAATATTCCATAATTAATCCTTACACATTTCTTAATTCCTATGCTACCTCACAGTTTGATCCTGAAGTTTTCTATTTCTTTTATCATTTTGCTTCTGGCTTATTTCCTCAACTATGACTAAGATGTACTGCTTTGAAGTATTAGGACCATTTTATGTATATACCCTGAAAAGTCCATCGAGTTCCCCTGGACCCTGCACTACTGACAGGTCTGCACACTGCTGTGACTGGCTCTGTGGTCTCTGGGTCAGTCCTCTGTCTTCTACCTAAGGCACAGCATAGTATCAGCTGTCTCCCAAACCTTAGAATTAAAGCGGTTCTCTGAGAACCAAAATTATAAAATCCAAACGTAAGGAACAAGTCACTTCTGCAGACACCTTAAGACATTATCCAGTAGTGTGTATATGTGGGACAGTGGGTATTTGCAGATTTGGGAACACCCAGTCTCTACTTTGACAACTTAGATATAACTTCAGGAAACAGGACTGGATTATAATGGTAATAATATAAAAAGTATATCAAATATATTGTGAATTGTATGAAAATAAAAGTCCCTGATAATGAAAAGTGACTGGTCCACATGGTAGATACTAGAGCATGACTCAGTGTTTAATCAGTAATGTCCAAGGACAAGAATTTGGGGACTATTTAGATCTCCGGAATGGTCTGGGAATGTTCCAAATTGCTCATCATGAACTGAATAATCTCGCAGGACTACCCATGTCCCTAAGCTCCAAATTTATGTTTCGTAGGGCACTAAAGATTCTGCTTAAAAGTGATTACATCAGAAGAAATGATCCTGCCTGAGATGCATGGAAAGTCTATTCCAGTGTTCCTGTTGCTATGTTCTCAAGAAAACTTCCTTTACAACACAGCTTACCACTCCCAATGCAGCCATGGGCAGGGTCTTACCATTCCTCCTGATTGGTTTCTTAGTTCTTGGAAGAAATACTCTATTTTAAAAAACCAAATTGGATCATAGTAAGCCTTTTGATTTAGGATTTAAGCATGACCATTGTACACAATGACCTTACCTAAATTAAACCAATTCATTCCAGGATTCTAGCACAATGAGATACACCAGCTGTGCACTCTAGATAGTCTAGGGCTGATGGAATTTGGAAGCTAGAGAACAGATCAGTGAGACTTTGTGCTAGTTCTGAGATTTCTTTGGAACCCACACACACCCACACTCTGTCTCACACACACATTCTTACACACATGTAAATCATACAGAGCTACAACTTCGAAGTGGTTCCTGCCATACAGTAGGGCCATTTACCTTTCCATCAAGAAAGATGATAGTTTTTATATTTCTTGGAGTTATTCATTAAGTGTTATTTTCATAGTAAATTTCCCTATGACATCTGTTGTTTTGGAGAATTTTCAAAAAGATTTTTTTTTGAGAATTTTCCTGTATATGCCACTGTGTGTAGCCTTCTCCCTTTTTCATTATAAATTATTTCTCACAGGGTTATTTGATTTGGCATGTGTTTTATTGCCTTTGATGAGAAAAAAATATTCTCTCATTTTGAAGAATCAACACTCTGCTCTGTCTTTCACTTGACTTCGGTTGCTAAGTCAATTTTATTCATGGTGCAGACAACATTCTATTGTGCTAGTAGGTACCTGAGTTCATATCTGACACTGGATCACTTATGATATAGGCCACTGTAATAGTCCAAATATAAAAACTGTGGTGACTGAGGCTTCCTTTAGAGCTATTCACTGCCCATTTCTCCCCACAGATACTCAGATTACTCAGTCACACTGAGCCATGTTCCTATTGCTCAGACAGAACACATCATTGGGATCTTGGCATTTCCTGTTCCCTCTGCCTCTGCACATGGCTGGCTCATTCTCATCCTGTTGTTCTCAGCTCAAATATCACATCATCAGGGATGTCAGCTGTGCAGGTTCTACCTTCAAGTAGCCACACCTAAACACACCTCTGCTTCACCTCCTTCATCGATTCCCTGATGTCTAGAATGGTCAGAAATCTAAAAGCAAAAATGTGTGCTCATAAAGCAGTGCCAATAAAAAAAAAGGTTTTAACACAAAGCCTATTGTATGAAAACCAACAACAAAAAGGTATAAAAAAAGAGATAAAGGACAAACTTCTGTGTATTTGAAAGTAATACATTAGGATAAAGTCATTTTTTTGCATTTTTTGATATCAACTTTTCAAATTAATAAGATAGCAGTGAACTCAAGAAAAAATAAGTGAGTCAGTCATGAAACAAAGGCAATGAGCAAAAATATGAAATATTTGAGTATATTAAAAATAAAAAATATATTCAGATTAGCATAAATTAATTAAACTTAAATTACTAATCAGATTCAGTAAAAAATTAGTTTGATAAATAAGAATGGGTGTGAAGAAATGAGTACAATGAAAAATTTCAAGGGCAATTTGAAGTATTTTTTAAAACTTTAGTATGGTAATTTCAAAGGTAAGATTACTTTATCCCATAAAAATGTTGGAATGGATATATAGCAATTTAACAATAGTTAGCATTAGTTGAGTACTTATACAATGTGCCAGAGTCTGTTTTGAGCATTAAAAATCCCATTTAATCCAGCCAAAACTCAATGAGCTAGGCACTATTTCTTTTACAATATTGTACATGAGAAAAGTAAGGCAGCAGAAGGGAAGAGTCTTGCTCCAGGTACTTAGCTAGTGGGAAGCACAAGCAGAATTAGAGTGAGGGCCTCTGGATGGATGCAAGGCCTGGGTACTGAACTTCTACCCCGAACTGTGGGCTGCTGGTAGCATTGTCAGTAACAGTACAAACCCAATAAAAATAAAAATGTTCATTCATAAGAAACTAGTTGAAAAACAAAGTATGGCCATGTAAACAATGGACTACTGCAGTAGTTAAAGGAATGGAGAAGATTTACATATACAGCTACATATCCTACGTATACTGATATGGACAGCAATCCAAGACATATTATGGAAAAAAGTGAAAGTGAATACATTTAGTGTAATCAACAAGCAAGTATATATGCATATATATGTGTGTATATATATGAACTATATATATGTATGTATGTATACAATGTACACGTGCTTATGCATGGACAAGCTTGGGCTCAGGACATTGAGGATTTTTTTCAAGTATGGCCATGAGCAGATTTTATTGCTTAAAATTGACCCAAGCAACTATACTTGTATGTCAGTGAGAATACACTAGATCAGTGTTTCCCAATTCCTTTGTCTTTCCATAGAATCCATAAGAAAAATAATAAAAATAAAATAATAGTATGTTTAAGGCACACTGAGAAGGAGCTGCTTGAGATCAGAGGTTGTGACCCAATGGCCCTGAAGCTGGAGGAGATTGTCTCCAATGCAGTCTCTGCCTGCAGGGATCTATAGCAGCAGGGGAAGGATAGGGAGGAGGTGGACGCAAAGAGTGTTTCTGTATCTTGGGCATCCTCGTGCAACATCCATGCATAAGAATAGTGGGAGATCAGCAAATGTGCATGGGTTGTGTTTTCCATATCCCTGTTTGGGAAATGGGAACTAGCTTTAGTAATGGTCAATTTTCATGGCATTTTATAGGTCCAGTTTCCATGACCAACACAAACGAGTTGCTAGTTGTGACCAAAGAGCACTCTGTTCTGCCAGTAGTAACATTTTAACTATGTAGATGCTTGTTGTACAGTCATTATTGGTGTATGAATTGCCCTAAAATAGTCCTTCAGCTTATAATAAAGGAAGAGCAAGCATTGATGTGCCTCAGCCTTTGTAGGCAGATTACTAAGTCAAGGCATGCTCGCAGCAGGGTAAGTGTGACTCTGCACCCACAGGCAGACAGGATCTACCTGCTGCTGGCTTTGTGACTACGTTTTCATTCATAAGAAGTTATACTTAGAAAAAGAAATTTATAAAAACATGTAGAGTGCCTGCTATTTCAGGCTCTTGCAAATGTTTCTTTATATAATGCTCACAGATAATTTATTTTGGAATAAAATACTGAAAACATTTTCCCAACCAAACAATAAATGAAAACACATTTTTGAGTCAAGGGAAAAATCAGGTGGACTTAAGGGTGTTGCACATGTTTGTGCAGTTGGTGCAGTACCAAAATGCTTCTGAGGGGCAACTGGGAGCTGAACTCTAGCCTACTGTCTGCTTTCCAGCTATATGCATGAGTGCAGAAGAACATCAGCGCAGAACAAGTGGCTCAGAGACCCAAAGCAGTAGCTCTGGGTGATATTCTTGCACCAAACTTCTTCCTCTAGCAAGTGTAGAAATTGTGATACACTAGAATGGACAACAAATGCTCTGCAGCCTCTCCCCTCAAGAGTCTGAGTCTACTTGACATTTCTTGAACCTGGGCTGGCCTTGTGATTTGTTTTGACAAACAGAACTCAGGTTAAGTGATATTATGGAAGTCACAAGGCTCAAGCCCACGAGCCTTGGAGCACTTCAGTTTCCCTTCTTGGAATCCAGATGCTATATAAAGAAGCTTGAGCTATGGCACCCATGAGGATAAAAGAGCACATGCAGAGAGAGGCGGGTTATAAGCCAGCACCAACCTTCCCAAATGGCAGTGAGAGCATCTGGGCCTGCCCGACCCCACTTGGGCCACCAGATGGCTGTAACCACCAGCAGAGTAATCCCAGTGGGGACTAGCAGAGGAACTGCTCAGCTGAGCCCAGATAAACAGTCAACCCCCAGAACTGTGAACAAATAAATATTGTCTTAAGACCCTAAGTTTTACAATAGTTTGCCTCCTAGTACTACAAAAACCTGGAACAGATAGATAGGGTGGGACTAATCAATTAGGTTTTGAAGATTATCATCCTGTTTACTTGCTCTGATAAGAGTTAAATCTCATTTTAACTGTCTTTTCTGTATAATTTTGATAATATCATCATCCACTACAAAGGGTGAGGATTAGAGAACATGTATCTAAAGGTTACAATACTTCACATATAGAAACATTAAAGAACTCCAGTGATTTTAGACAAATACTGATTTTGACTTTTATCCTGAACATTGAATTATATCTAAGATAGCATCTTTACATCAAGCACCATTTGCAAAATAATTCTAGAAAAGTAAGATAATCATTTTGTCAAATATTAAATAAAGGGTCTTATAGATTAGAAATGCTACTTTCTTAATTCAATTTAATTTAATGGAAAACTTATAAATAACAGGCACCAAAACACAAAACTGTAGAAGATTATGGTTTTGTTATTAATATAACTGATAATCATATAGCAAGTGCTGAAAACAACATAATATGGTTAACAACTCTCTTACCACATAGTGCTCTATGAGAATGAGTGCTTTTTAATTCTAATAATACCCATCTTTATGATACCTTAGCCTATTGAATCATTAAGTCACCTAACAATAAATCTCCCCAAACTGCTGCATTTTTAAGATTTCAAATCCAGAAGCTCAAACTCCTGGCTCCTATCCATCTTTCCCTTCTCTTGTTGAATCTCACTTCTGAGTCCCCTGATTGAGGAAGGGAGGGTCTCATCTCTTGATTCTCCTTCCTTTCCCAGTCTATGGGCCTCCTCTACCTGATGTTAGATCTTCCTGGGCCTGGCCCCTGTACACAGCTTTTCTCTCCTTCCAGGTTACTGGTTCTTTTTTTTTTTTTATAATGTATTTTTTTCTGACATTTAAGATATGCTAACTTTTTTAAAGATTTTTTTTATTTATTTATATGACAGAAAGAGAGAGAGAGATTACAAGTAGGCAGAGAGGTAGGCAGAGAGAGAGGAGGAAGCAGGCTCCCTGCTGAGCAGAGAGCCCGATGCGGGCCTCGATCCCAGGACCCTGAGATCATGAACTGAGCCGAAGGCAGAGGCTTTAACCCACTGAGCCACCCAGGCGCCCCATGTTACTGGTTCTTAATGAGAATGGGAAAAATGTACTTGGACTTGAACCCAAGTCCATCTACCTTATGATGCACAGCAAAATGAATCATTGAGACATGGGCAAGCCTCAAATCTGCCTCCTGGAAGGGAAAGAGAACAAGTATTTTATAATCATAAGAGTTGAGATTACATATATTGATGAAAAAGGGTGGAGAAATATGATTATCCATGAGGAAAGATGGAGCATGCACACTGAGCAAGCATATATGTAATATACATCCCCTGTTCACCTTGGGGTGGAGACTTAAGCTCAGAATGAGGTAAAATTCAGCCCCTGATATTAGGAGGTTAACTTGGAACAAGGAAAAGGGGCTAGAGGCATACTCTGAATGCTGGTATAATTTGGATGGGGTCTTGGCTCATTTTCTTGGATGAGGAACGTGGGGCCTTGCTTGTTCCTAGGCTGAAACCGTTTCATTTGATCTAGAGTCCAGGCTTCTGCAGAGACAGCCAATGAGTTTGTCAGTGGCATCTGAAAGGACACAATAGCTGATTAGGGAGAAACAGTTCTCTGAAAGACAAGCTTTAAACTCTTTTCTAATTTCAACCTCATTCATCCTATGGGGCATGGTTTTAAAAGCTCAGGAACTGGCCCATGTGGGATAAAGGACAAATGGCTGGTCTTAGGCATTGGTCTGCAGAATCAGAATTGGCAAGGAGGTTCCAACTTAATGTAACTAAATGGGGTGCTAAGTTATTGAAGGGAAATACACTGTGTTCAAATAAACTCTCTTTGTAATTGTCCTCTTCAGTGACTATACAAGAATGAGAGCTCCAACAAGTTAATGGTTGTGTTCTCAGTGTGTTCTGGACTAAGCACAGTGGGTACCTAGAGCTGTGGGTACCTAGAGCTGTATCTGAGACAGGGACAGCCAGCTGTGTGATTTGGTGAATGTTGCTTCCTTTCTTTCCACCTCAATTTCTTCATTAGCAGTAGGTAGTCTCCAAAGAAGGTTTCTATCAATTCTTCTTTGCCATGAACGTGCACGCTCTCTACCCAATAAGAAACAAATTCTATCCCATCTTCCCTTCTTTAGAGTCTGAGCTGGCCTTATGACTTCTTTTGACCAGGACCAGATCCATAATTTGTGGGGTCCAGTGCAAAATGAAAATGTGGGGTCTCTTGTACAAAAATTATTAAAAATTTTAAGGTTGCAATAACAGAAACATTAAACCAAGCTCCGAGTCTTTTTCTAAGCATGGAGCCTTGTATGATGGCAGAGGTCATTTGCCTTTTACCAGTAGAATTAATTGAAAGTGGCAGCGCATTGGCTCTAGGCCTTGCCTTTAAGAGAATCAACGGTTTGCATTGACTGTATAATGGGCTGTCATATGGGGTTAATATACGTACTAAGGGTTATTATATGTTCTAGATGTATATAAAAAACATTTTTGTGAGTGTTGTGTGCATTTAAATTAATTCAAATACCATTTTACTTAATTGCACTTAAATCTGCCCCCCCCAAAAAAGGGGCAGAGAAAACCACATAATAGGAGAGTCAATCCCTGCTGCAATATGGATCTCAGGAAAAAAGCCATAGGAAAGGGCTTATGTGTGAGTAAAGAAGACTTTATAATCTTCTATTGGAGTTACTGATAATGAGATAAGGAGAATGAACAGAATTCAATCCAAGGTCATGCTCTAGCTCTCTGGAATGTGCTAATTATGCTACTCTGCTAATCATGCCATACCACAAATTATCTGGTGTGAAAGATTTATGGTTTTAGAAATAAATGGAATTTAACAATTTTATTATTATGATTAATTATAGATGAGTCAAAATTGTGTAAAAGGATTTATGGAACGAATTCAGGCTAGAGTTTAAGTGGCTTGGTTCAAAATTACAAACTATCACCCTGGAAAATTTGAGTCAGGCATCAGAGTGGAGACTTTATTTTAGAAGATTTACATAAAGATGGACAAATAGGTCAGGAGACAAGTAGAATGTGCTGGTTCAATTATGCAAATTCTCTGTCTTTAAGGTCCTTCAGGTGCAGACTGCTGTGCTTAGAACTGAGCAAACTGAACACATAGAAGGAATGTAGACAGAATTCCTTCGTTTGACCTTTTTATAGACTAGCACAGGGGAATGCTGCCCAAATGACAGTTCAATAAATCCAGGCCAAGGAAAGTGTACTTATGGGGTATCCTCTTGATAATCAAAAAAGGCCCTATAAAAAAGAGTATTTAAGAAAATGTTTAAGAGGATTCCTGGAAGAGAAAACAATTACCTTGGCTTTAGCAATTCAGTGTGGAAATTTGCGGCTGACTTGTCATGACTGGCTTTGGGTGACGTTAGGTATTTTTGGAGTTTGGATACATGAAAAGGCATAATGTGATTCCAAGGAGCAGGTGGATGATGATGCCTAGAAAGATCTATGGAAAACTCTGGCATGAAAGCTAATAGAAAGGATCCCAGCAGTTCCTGGGGCTCAGAAAAATTACCTAAGTTACTTGAACACCTTGAGGAAGATCCAAGTTGAAAAGAACTCTGGAAGAAGTGAAATGCCAAGAAATCCAGACAAAAGTGCTTACTTTCTTCCATCCTTTACCACCAGAGTAGGTACTGGACACCTGCCATAAAGATAGAGGTAGGATTCGAGGGATAGATAAGGGTGGGCATGATTCTTGCCTTTGAAGATCTCGTAGCCTAATAAGTGAAGAGACAGGGGGTTGTAGGTTCTAAATATAGCAGCAGAAGTGATGTGTGGGATGCATGAATAGAGTATGTAGGAGTTCAGAGACGAGGGTGAATTCCTCCCATGGATTCACAGAAAATGTGGCAGTGCAACTCATTGTGGAGGTATGAATCAGAGTTTGCCAGATGTGCGAAGAGAGCTTAGGTCGTGAGCACAGGGGGGATGTTACGACAAATGATGAGGGAATTAGTGTTTCATAATCAACAGGAATTTATGTCACCTCTTCTGAAAGTTAAAGTTTCAACTAAACAAAAAAGTCTTCAATGTCCCACTTCTCTTAGTTCTTCTCTAATTCCTTTTCTGTTCAAATGTACATGTGGATCTCCTTCCAAGCACATATCTTACCTTATTTGCTGTGATGCCAAAATATACACTCGATTCTCTTTTCTAATATCTACTAACCACAGAACATCTGATCTTCCCCAAATTTCTAGGAAGGTATGGAATTTGGAAGGGATGGATCTTGGGTTGTTGTCATTTACATAAGGGAACAGATAATACTCCTGATGTGTTAAAAGCTCAGGAGAAGCAGTAGGATGGCCTCTGGCTGCTGCTCTTGTTTCTCCTGCAAAGCTTGAATAAATGAAAAACTGCAACGGCATATTCCGAAATACCTGTGTTTGGTCTAATTTGCATAACAACGTGGTATTGCCTTGGCAGGATCTGGAGCAAAAAGGACTCTTAGTCCTCAGAGGGAAAAAATACACTTCAGTACTAAAACCTACCTGAGATGTTTAATTGAGTCAGAGTTTTGCCCTTAATCAAGGCACAATAGACTAAACCTCTCTGTTCATTTAACTTCTGTGTTACCACTCCCCATAGCTTCTTTTCTGTACAAACCCATGAATCGATTTTTCACCCCTGGACTAGATTGAGATAGGTATTCCCCAGAAAAAGATTGAAAAAGATTCAATCTGTTTAATTTATGCTAAACCATCATAGATGCCATTGTCCATGATGATTACATGGCATGGTATTTTCATTTTACACAAGAGGAGATAATTACTCTGATGGTGATGTTAGTTGCCAGCATCCGTGGCTGATTTTTTGATAGAGCCAACATTTAAATCCTTATTCATATCCCTCCAATGCCCATGCTCTTTAAGAAGATACATGCTCAGAGCATCCATATAGACAAGGAGAATAAGAGATACACTATAGAAAGATGGGGATCCAGACTTCCCCCTAGTCCAGAAACACCTCCTTCAAAGACTCTGAGGTTTTTGGGATCTTTGTTATTTCCCTGATGTTTGTTGCATTTACAGGTCCTTTCCTGCATGGTAATGACTCCAGTGAACATGTTAACATGCTGCTCTTGTGTCAGAGACAACAGAATGTGGGGCAGTTTCCTGGACGCTGTAGCTTGTGCTGCAGAGAAAGGAATCCTAGACTAGGTAGTGGCAACTGGAATGAAGAAAGCTTGTGGGCAAATCCTGGTATGACATACATGCCCCCAAATCAATGGATATTATTTTGTTTTAATAAAATTCTTGTGAACAGAAGAAAAAAAGAATAAGATGGTTTTGTCCCCTCTCAGTGGAGGGGTCTTGCCAAGGATAACTGTGTTTTAATCTGGGCACCAATTCTTCCATAGTGCACTGTCAAATTGTGGTCAAACAAGGGGTGAGAACTTTTGACTGTGGAAGTCTGGGAGACCATCAGGCCAGTGAATCAATGATGAATAGAAAATACTGGGGAATGTTCATCCTAGACAGGGGAACCAGGAGACTCCCCTGTTTGTCCTATGAAAAAGAGAACCAACTGATTTTCTGAGATTCATGAGGGTTGAACACAGCCCAGGGAGATAGATTTTGGCCAGATAAAGGTGGTATTTGCTAACAGAGATATTCAAATATTAGATATTGTGAATTATTTTCCCTGGAAATGATAGGCAAAGACTCAGGTGTTGAATGAAGTGGTAGGCATACAATTAGGCTAACAAGTTACTGAGGTTTCCTTAACCCTTGCTTCTATGGAATTGGAAAGATTTTGGTAGTCAAGGAGTCCAGCAGTTTTCAAACTATTTATGGAGGTACTTCAGTGGTTGCTTGTTAAGGAACTAGGGAAAAAGGGTGTTTGGGCAAAACTCTGGGCTTTTTATCCCTTTGTCCCCCAGGGCCAGGTTTTCATATGTTTTTCATGCTTTGTTTTTATACAAGACTTTAATTAAATAAAAGATTCCATGACTTTAAAAATTAAAAAAATATACTTGTCTATAACAATTCATAAAATTTGATTTTATGTCAGTTTGTTGTATTGCTGTGCCTCTTAGTGCCTAGGAATTCTCAACACAGTAGTGAATCATTCATGCATTCATCCATTCTACATGTATCTATTGAGTATCTGCTGTAGGCTAAGTACTCTTTTTAGAGGCTGGACATACAGGTTTAAAAAAAACTGAACAGGGTCCTTGCTCTCATGAAACATAAATTATAATGGGAGGAGTAAAAACATAGAAGTTAGATAGTTTTAGAGAGTGTAAGTGCAACAAAGGAAATGAAAACCAGGGCACATGTATAACTGATATTTAGGTCACTGAGCTCATGGTCAATTAATTTTCCTTCTGAGCAATAAATGATAAAGCTAATTGAGGCCATCTATAATTACTTCTATGATCTGAACAATGATATAATTTCAGAGCCAGATGAACTTGTGCTGACCCCACTCATTCTTGGATAAAAAGACTGGCCCAAAGTGGCTCAGAGACATGCTCAAGGTCCCTTGGCAAATGGTGGTTGAGCTGAGTTAAATACTTGCCTTCTGGTTTTCTACCACTGGAAAATCCATCTGTCAACAAAAAGGGAATTAGGGCAAAGGCCCAATAATAAAAAAAACCAAGAAAAATGTTTGATTTAGGATTAGCCTCAGTAAATCTTATTGGAATACCCTCGGAATACATAAACTCTTAGATATTTGGTCTTTAGAAAAAATATGAATATCATAATGGGTCATTCAGTATGCTGAATAGATCAGAAACCTCCTGTAACCTTAATTTAATATTGCATGCTGATGACTTGATATTCCAAGAATGACCTTATAACAGGATTTTCTGACTTAACTTTTCCCACACTATCCATTTTCAACATGGCACCAGGGTAGACTTTTCATAGGAGAAATCAGATATCACTCTACCACTTAAAATCATCCAAATTCTTTTTTAAGTGTTCAGAAGTTGGTCCAAAACTTCTTTCCAGGGTCTGGAGGTTCATACATAATCTGGTTCCATCAAATTTCCTATCTTTTGCTATGCTCCTTCTCATGACATTCTCCCTACACTGGTCCTCTTGTTGCTTCCGGAACATGCTAAGTATGTTCCCACCCCCATATCTATACATTGTCAAATATTTAATATATTTAGCTCTTAATGCAAATATACCTCTCTCTAGATTTCCACCAATCACAATATCTAAAATAGATAAGCAGCCAAATGCCTTCTTGTATTTTCATAACAGAACTTACCACTACCTAAAATGAAAATATTTCTTTGTTTAATACATATTGCCTTTATCTATACTAGAAGGTAAGATCCACAAGGGTGAGCTATTCTACTACATCTTTAGACCCAGAGTAAGTGCCTGACACAAAGAGTAACTCAACAACATGTGCTGAAGGAATATCAGGCAGCATGAAAAATCGACTTATCAGGGATAGGGTTATCCTCGGTCCCAGCTCCCCAACTAGATGTGTACAGAGAAAATCACACTTGGCTTCATGCAGCCTCGAGGTAAGTGCTCTGCTGTATTTTGCACACCTTTACTTTGTATCTGAGCACTGCTGGATAGGGAGTATTCCTGTAACAAGAATTTATTCCAATGTCCTTAAAAATAAGTGTGCTCTCGGGCGCCTGGGTGGCTCAGTGGGTTAAAGCCCTTGCCTTCGGCTCAGTTCATGATCTCAGGGTCCTGGGATCGAGGCCCGCATCGGGCTCTCTGCTCAGCAGGGAGCCTGCTTCCTCCTCTCTCTCTGCCTGCCTCTCAGCCTACTTGTGATCTCCCTCTCTCTCTGTCAAATAAATAAAACAAAATCTTTAAAAAAAATAAGTGTGCTCTCTCATGTGTAATTCATCACATTTAGCTGCCTTCACTCCTTTCAAGTCCCTCACAAAATAATTAATTTAAAAGTAAAGTAAAATGAATAAATGTATATAATTTTTTTCTCTAAGGAGAGTGGCTCAATGGCCACTTGGGGGCTTCTTTCCTCAACAGATAGCCATCAGATATTTAAGACTCATGGAATTCTCAATAGGTCTCCAAAGATACACTTCATGGAGCACAAAAACTCATGCAATGGGAGCATACTAAAAGGTAATGGCCAGAGTCTGAGCATCCTTCAGTATATTCCTTAAAAATCACATATGAAAGTCAGTTTTATTTATATGCTACCTCAGAGCTTTCTTGGCTGAATCAATGTTCTAATTTTGGCCCTATATCAGTGGCATGACCTCAGCATGTTACCTCACTGTCAGGGGCATTCATTCCATGTATGCTTGGTGAGGGGCTGTCCAATGTCATAATCAGGGTGGTATGAATATTTGTGTTGGGGATTAGTGTGTGTATGAGGCTGGGGAGAGAAGGATGGGAAGGGAGGGAGGGAGGAAGAAAGGGTGGAAACTTGAATACAATTTCTTTCATTGATAATAAAATCTATACATCCATAGAAGATTTTCCTGAAGTCTTACTTATATGTTAAGTTATATGCTAAATACGGTAAATTATATGCTAAATTACAAACTTTGCTGTTTAATTGCCTTTGACTATGGACAATACTTTCACGGGTTACACTAGCTTTAGTGAGTTGCATGCCAAGGCAAGAAGCAGGGGAGCCGGGGTGCCTGGGTGGCTCAGTGGGTTAAAGCCTTTGCCTTCAGCTCAGGTTGTGATCTCAGGGTCCTGGGATCGAGGCCCACATCGGGCTCCCTGCTCAGCGGGCAGCCTGCTTCCTCCTTTCTCTGCCTGCCGCTCTGACTGCTTGTGATCTCTCTCTCTGTCAAATAAATAGATAAATAAATAAATAAAATCTTTAAAAAGAAGCAGGGGAGCCTTTATGGACAGGTGAGGAACAGGTTTTAGTGTGTATTAGGCCTTGTCTTCTGGGAGTCTACTTATCTTGTTTAGGTCTGTGGATTTTCATGTCAGCCTATACATCTCTCCCTGGGATCATATTGGCTCAAAAACATCCTGATCCCCAGCGTTCCTGGGCTTTGATTGTGCTGCTCCACACCTGAAATGCTTTCCTGGTGCCATTCTAAGAACCGGACCCATTTTCTTCTCTTAATGGCTGGGTTGTCTGACCCAGACCCCAAGGCTTATGCCTTCTGTGAGCAGTACTTACTATTATTTTTACTTCTCCATGGTGCTTAGTCTAAGTGTGCAAGGTTAGATGATTCAGAAGTCAGTAGCCGGATTCAAAAGCTGGCTCATCCATGTAACCCAGTACCAACTATTTATTCTCTCTAGAACTCAGTTTGCAAACCTGTAAAATGGAGTTTATAATTAGATATTTATTGATTTAGTAAGTGAAATCCAAACATGTAAAGTTCTTTACATAAAGTCTGGCCCATAACAAATGCTTCATGTAAATTCATCAAACAAAGGAAAGGCTGTGTTTGAATTAACACATGAACTTGTAAACTTCATTGGATAGCCTATAAATATATAAGCCATTACTGGCTGGCACAGATTATTATGAACAATATAATGGGCTACTCAGCATGCTGAGTGCAGGGGGAACTCCCAGTGACCCCAATTTAATCCTATTCTTGCTGATCGCTTGACATTTCCAAGAATAGCTTTAATTAACCTTACCCTAGTGGGTAACTTTAATGCTGCTCTGCATATCTCTGTAGAGTTTCTGCTGTGTATCACATTAGTCCTAGGTAATGTAGAGAGTTCACCATTGTTTAATAGCTTACTAATTGGGCAACATCTGTATGTATACATGTATGGATAGAAAAAATATATATGTTTACATACATAACGCACATGCACGTCATGAGTCATCACTTAAGTAAACCCATGTGTATTGTGACTATACTTGACAGAAGCAACAGGACTCTTTTATGAAACTAAATTTGTATTCTCTGATGAATAGCAAAACTTCCTTAATATAAAACCGATAGACGTATATGCTTGGATTTTCCTGAATCTCTCTCTCTCTCTCTCTCTCTCTCTCACACACACACACACACACACACATAACACAAAACACACACTCATGCACACGTGTATATACTGTTGGATTTTTTTTTGTATTTTTGTGTAGGTATTTTCTTACATAGACTAAGGTGGCATTATAAAAAGGAACACAGGGAAAAGATAAAGTGTTGATTAAACTATTTCTGCAACTTATAAACATAGGGGGCTTATACAATAAGATTCTACTTGTATAAGAGAAGGATAATTATGAATGACTAACAAGGACTTGTTAAGTAGTTATGTATCAAGAATTATGCTCAGGTCACTGTGAGTATTAAATAAATGAGATAAATATGTACAAGTTTGTTTGACAGACTGAAAAGTAGCATGTGAATATTACATATTATAATTTTTATTGTAAGCGTGTATAAAGTTTTATGGGTAAATAAGTTAGATTTATTTTCTAAAGCAAAAATGATTACATGATCAGATTTAAGGTAGTAACAGAAAGGAAAATTACAAACAAAAAGGTACTGTTTAATGAATATGTGCTATGATCCAGGCATTATGCAATGTATTTCCATGTGTTACTTTATATTTCTGAGATTATGGTCTCAAGAAGTAGATTGGGTTTTTATACACTTAATTACACTTAAGCTTCTACTTGAACAGTCCGTTGAAAACCTCAGAGTTTCCCTAGGTGGTCTGCCCCAATTATGAAAAAATCCTCCCCTTTTCTAAAGCAGAATTCCATCTCTCTGTAACTCAGTTGTCCTAATTCAGAGCAAAAGTAGCTTGTCTGACTTCCCCATGCAAGTCCTCAATGGTTCCTATGTCACGTGCTCCAGCTGCACACCTTCATTTCCTGAAGCTGTTCCCCATATGACCTGATTTCTATTCTGGAAAATCTCTTTTTGGTGACCTCTCTTTCTTTTTCTCAATGTCCCACTTAAGGCATCACACCCAGAATTAAATGGAACTGAGTGTACCAAGGGTCTGTGGATTCATCCTATATATGGTCGGGGGGTTCTAGGTTTCAGATACCTCCTTTCTGCTGTATATGACTGTGACCTATCTATATCGATGTATCAACGTATTTATCTAGCTGTCTATACATATATATGGTGACTTGAGGTTTACTTTCCATGTGGCAAAAATAGAAAGGCATCACTGTGTGTATGAATCTTACCTACTTTGTTTCTTCAAATAATATGTAACAATACGATGACTTTCATGGTCATAGTCCTTCTTTTACTGACCTTAGAGAGTAAGGAGTAGAAATCTCTATAGAAAGATGACTTTGCCTGAACAATCCTTTTTATTATTATTTCTTTGGTGAGAGAAGACTATTTGTTCCTGTCTTTTTCAAATTCAATTTCATAAACCAATTCAATAAACAGTTATTTCTCTAGGCAAAAAGGGCTAAAAATATTCCCTAGTTAGTCTCCTCATGAAATCCTTTTGATTTTAATAAACTCAGACAGTAAGAATTAAGGGAAAAAAAAGCTATTATCCATTTCATCATCTGAGTTTTGCTCACAGTTAACAGCCATTCTTGGACTAAATATCTGCCACCTGATGGTTCTTATGAGAACTGTTAGGTATTAGCAGAGCAACTATAGGGTCCAAGAAACAAACTGAGGGTTTTAAAGAGGACGGGTGGTGGGGGGATGGTTTTGCTTGGCGGTGGGTATTAAGGAGGGCACATATTGCATGGAGCACTGGGTGTTATACATAAACAATGAATCTTGGAACACGACATCAAAAACTAATGACATACTGTATGATGACTAACATAACATAATGAAAACCCCCCAAAAAACTCAAAATTCATTCATTCATTCATTCAACAAATATATTAAAGTTCACACACTTGAGTAGAATAGATGAATACTTAATTATTTTGGGATAAAGCATTTGTATAATGAAGTTGGCTATATTGAAGTATCTCCATGAATATAATTTTGGCAGGAGATCCTTGCACTAGATATTGAGTCATAATAAATGACCAACTTTGGCAGAATTGTTTTATACCTCAGTATTTTCAGTCATAAAGTGTCATCTGCCTGGGTATTTCCTTGCTGCCCGTCATTCTTCCTGTTGCCACCCCTTTGTTTTTAGAAGCTGGGCCTATTTGGCCTTCCCTTCATTTGTGATTTACTGGATATATACATTTATATTTTTTCCTCATAATATTTGTAGTATTTCATCGAATTAATATATGAAAATTTCTTATTCTGCTAGACTCTAAGCCTCTTTCAGATAGTACCACACTTTTGGCTTTGCAACTCTGAGCCCCTAACCCCTTAGACTTTTATTTTATTTTATTTTATTTTTTCAGTGATCCAAGATTTATTGCTTATGCACCACACCCAGTGCTCCATGCAATACGTGCCCTCCTTAATACCCACCACCAGGCTCACCCATCCCTCTGCCCCCTTCCCCTCCATAATCCTCAGTTTGTTTTCAGAGTCCACAGCTTCTCATGGTTCATCTCCCCTTCTGATTTACCCCAGTTAACTTTTCCTTTCCTTCCCCTGGAGTCCTCTATTTTATTCCTTATGTTCCACAAGTAAGTGAAACCATATGATAATTGACTTTCTCTGCTTGACTTATTTCTCTCAGCATAATCTCCTCCAGATCCACCCATGTTGATACAAAAGTTGAGTATTAATATTTTTTGATGGCTGCGTAATATTCAATTGTGTATATGGACTGCATCTTCTTTATCCATTCGTCTGTTGAAGGGCATCTCGGCTCTTTCCACAGTTTGGCAATTGTGGACATTGCTGCTATGAACATTGGGGTACATATGGCCCTTCTTTTCACTACATCTATATCTTTGGGGTAAATACCCAATAGTGCAATTGCAGGATCATAGGGTAGCTCTATTTTTAATTTTTTGAGGAATCTCACACTGTTTTCCAAAGTGGCTGCACCAACTTGCATTCCCACCAACAGTGAAAGAGGGTTCCCCTTTCTCCACATCCTCTCCAACACTTGTTGTTTCCTGTCTTGTTGATTTTGGCCATTTTAACTGGTGTAAGATGATATCTCAATGTGGTTTTGATTTTAGTTTCCCTGATGGCTAGTGATGACGAACATTTTTTATGTGTTTGTTAACCATTTGTGTGTCTTCTTTGGAGAAGTGTCTGTTCATGTCTTCTGCCCATTTTTTAAAATGATTATCTGTTTTTTGGGCATTGAGCTTGGGAAGTTCTTTATAGATCTTGGATATCAGCCCTTTGTAGTGTCATTTGCGAATAACCTCTCCCATTACGTGAGTTGCCTCTTTGTTTTGTTGACTGTTTCCTTTGCTATGCAGAAGCTTTTTATCTTGATGAAGTCCCAAAAGTTCATTTTCTGCTTTTGTTTCCTTTGCCTTTGGAGACTTGTCTTGAAAGAAGTTGCTGTGGCCGATGCCAAAGAGGTTACTGCCGATGTTCTCCTCTAGGGTTTTGATAGATTTCTGCCTCACGTTGAGGTCTTTCATCCATTTCAAGTTTATCTTTATGTATGGTGTGAGAGAATGGTCAAGTTTCATTCTTCTATAAATAGCTGTCCAATTTTCCCAGCACCATTTATTGAAGACTGTCTTTTTTCCACTGGATATTTTTTCCTGCTTTGTCAAAGATTATTTGACTATAAAGTTGAGGGTCCATATCTGGACTCTCCACTCTGTTCCATTGGCCTATGTGTCTGTTTTTTGTGTCAGTACCATGCTGTCTTGGTGATCACAGCTTTGTAGTAAAGTTTGAAATCAGGCAACGTGATGCCCCCAGCTTTGTTTTTCTTTTTCAACATTTCCTTAGTGATTTGGGGTCTTTTCTGGTTCCATACAAATTTTAGGATTGTTTGTTCCAGCACTTTGAAAAATGCCTGTGGAATTTTGATTGGGATGGCATTGAAAGTATAGATTGCTCTGGGCAGTATAGACATTTTAACAATGTTTATTCTTCTGATTCACGAGCATGGAATGGTTTTCCATCTTTTTGTATCTTCTTCAATTTCTTTCATGAATGTTCTGTAGTTCCTCAAGTACAGATCCTTTACCTCTTTGGTTAGGTGTATTCCAAGGTATCTTATGGTTCTTGGTGCTATAGTAAGTGGAATCAATTTTCTAATTTCCATTTCTATATTTTCGTTGCTAGTGTATAAGAAAGCAACTGATTTCTAAGGATTGATTTTGTATCCTGCCACATTACTGAATTGCTGTATGAATTCTAGTCATTTGGGGGTGGAGTCTTTTGGGTTTTCCATATAAAGTATCATGTTATCTGCGGAGAGAGTTTGACTTCTTCTTTGCCAATTTGAATACATTTTATTTCTTTTTGTTGTCTGATTGCTGTCGCTAGGATTTCTAGTACTATGTTGAACAAGAGTGGTGAGAGTGGGCATCGTTGTTGTGTTCCTGATCTCAATGGGAAGGCTGTCAGTTTTCCCCCCATTGAGAATAATATTCTCTGTGGGTTTTTCATAGATACATTTTATGAATTTGAGGAATATTCCCTCTATCCCTATACTTTGAAGAGTTTTAATCAGGAACGGATGTTGTATTTTGTCAAATGCTTTCTCTGCATCAGTTGAGAGGACCATGTGGTTCTTCTCTTATTGATTTGTTCTATCACATTGATTGATTTGCAAATGTTGAACCACCCTTGCATCCCAGGGATGAATCTCCCCTGCTTATGGTAGATAATCTTTAATGTACTGTTGGATCCTATTAGTTAGGATCTTGTTGAGAATTTTGGCATCCATATTCATCAGGGATATTGGTCTGCAATTCTCCTTTCCGATGGGGTTCTTTGCCTGGTTTGGGGATCAAGGTAATGTTGGCCTCATAGAAAGAGTCTGGAAGTTTTCCCTCTGTTTCTACTTTTTGAAACAGCTTCAGGAGTATAGGTATTATTTCTTTGAATGTTTGGTAGAATTCCCCAGGGAATCCATCATGTCCTAGACTCTTGTTTTTTGGGAGGTTTTTGATCACTGCTTCAATCTAGTTCCTAGATATTGGTCTATTCAGGCTGCCAATTTCTACTCCTAACTTAGTTTAAGTTGATTAGTATATCCTCAAGAATGCTCAATTGAATAATCAAAACCCCAACTATGGATAAATGTGTAAAAGTGTTTTTTTGCTAAACCATACAGGACAAAGGACCTCCCTGCATGAAGTAGAATTCAGGAGAACTGTGAATTTTTTTAAAAGATTTTTTAAATTTATTTATATGACACAGAGAGAGAGATTACAAGTAGGCAGAGAGGCAGGCAGAGAGAGAGGAGGAAGCAGGCTCCCTGCCGAGCAGAGAGCCCAATGCGGGCCTCGATCCCAGGACCCTGGGATCATGACCTGAGCCGAAGGCAGAGGCTTTAACCCACTGAGCCACCCAGGCGCCCAGGAGAACTGTGAATTTAGATAGGAAAAAATACATCATCACTTTCACTATGTTCTAACTGGTATTTGTCATTTCTTTCATTTATGAATATGAGTAACAAACCATAGTAGTAGTAGCAGTACCCGTGAATTTGTCACCAATAGAAATGACAGATATTTCCATATCTTATTGCAGTTGTTAAAGATGTGTCAATGTATTGTTTGTGCTCAAAATTATTTATTATTATGTTATTTATTAGATCTGTCAGTGCATCTTATTATTTAACTCATTAATAAAAGGCAACTATACTACTTCATCATTTTTTCAGTATTCTGATAACAATATTTCAATGTAATTGTTTTCCTTGATAATCCTATGTATTTTATTTTATGTATTTAAAAACTTTATTCTGAGAAAGGGGTCAATAGGTTTAAATAGACTGGGAAAATTTTCTATGGTACAAAGAATGTTAAGTACATCTGTCCATAATACTTTAATGAAAATATAATGAGAAAGAAAGCCATGATGTTAGTAAAACCAAGATTTAACATCTATATTCTTTCTTTTCTATACTTACTAGGATCTATGTTTTGGCTTTTATGAGGTGATTTATATTAATCATATTTATCTATTATCCCCAAAAGAATGGGGATGAGTCTGATTGAAATCATTAATTCTTGATGTCATATTGGTTATTCTTTAATGTATATGAATTCTAATGTTACTCTTCCCTGGAGATGCTTTTCCCTTTTATTATAGAGTAAAAGGGGCTGGCACTATTTACAATGACTTGTTTTAAAAGCTCAATATTTTTAGGGTTAGGAAAATATTTGTTTGAGTGAGGCTGAACATAAAAATACATTTCAAGGACTCAGAATCTATCCTATAATATTCAAACTGGGAATTATTCTTTTATTTCTAATATTAAAAAAATTAAGGCTAAAATAACTGTTTTTACTACCACAGTACAGGAGGACATTTTGGGGTGGGCATTGAGAGCACACCACTGAAAGTGATTCTTCGAAGTATCTGCAGTCTAATTCTCTGGAATGGCAACTAGGAACAAAATGATACAATAGCATTTTGGAAGAAAATATTTCACTCTAAAGACCAAATTAACAAATTCAGATAAAAATTGATAGCTGATTGTGTCAGCTATGATACAGGAGAGTGACATTTCAACATGGATAAGCATGAGATAAAGGAAATATGTACTACACAGTGATGTAGAATGATATGCCGGCATAGGAAAGACCAGGATGTGAAAGATGGAGATGGTCAATAAATCCTAGGAGACATCATAAAGGGAATTTCCTGCTAGCTTTGAAATGAACACAGAGTATCAGTGGAGCTACCATTGATGTGAACAGCTTTGGTAAGACACTGCTATTGGAATGTAATACAATTTTGGAATCTGAATGATGGAAGATAATCAAGAAGAAAAATGGAAACTCAAATTTTTAGGGGTGCCTGGGTGGCTTAGTCAGCTAAGGGTCTGCCTTCAGATCAGGTCCTGATCCCAGGGTCCTGGGATCAAGCCCTGCATCGGGCTCCTTGCTCAGTGCAGCATTTGCTTCCCCCTTTCCTGCTCCCCCTGCTTGTGCTCTCTCTTTCTCTTTCTGTGATAAATAAATAAAAACTAAAAAAAAAATTAGTGATGTTACTTGGAGTTCACCAAAACATACATTTTAAAAAAGATACTCCATGGACGCCTGGGTGGCTCAGTGGGTTAAAGCCTCTGCCTTCAGCTCCGGTCATGATCTCAGGGTCCTGGGATCGAGGCCCATATCGGGCTCCCTGCTCGGTGGGGAGCCTGCTTCCTCCTCTCTCTCTGCCTGCCTCTCGGCCTACTTGTGATCTCTCTCTCTCTGTCAAATAAGTAAATAAAATCTTAAAAAAAAAAAGACACTTCATTTCCTCTTTGCTCACTCTGAGCACCAGACTCTTGACTTTAGTGTCCATTTAGGAACCCCATAGTCAAGATTGCCAATACAATAATAATTTTAACAAGAGAATTTATGGAAGGGAACAATAAGACATGTTAATAATAGTTTTCTGTTTTAGTTATGAACACATAGAATTTGCTATGCATACATATTTAACAAACTCTAATGATTATTACAGTAGGTTAATTACCTGTTATTACTTACACATAGGTTTTAAATATTAAATATTCTTTTAAAGGGAGTAATGATTATGTCATTCTAGACTAGATCTTAACCTAGACTAGGCTTAGAACAAGTCTAGGACTTAGCTTAGATCTTGCCAGAGCCAGGAGATCAAGGGGTGTCCTCTAGGCAGCATCCAGAAAGACTGGGTCGTGTTAGATGTGCACACAAGGTCCTTTAGGCAGAGCAAGAGCATGAGGATGGTGCCTACTGGCACCTATGATCTTTGGAGAGTAAGTTAGCTCCTGGATATGTATTAAATTAGTTATCTGCTTCTCAGGCTGAAACTTTTAAGATAGGCAAATAAGCCTCTTTCCCAGAAAGACTGAGTGTATTTCAGTTAGCTGCTCCTGTGCTGGGTCCAATGGTGTAGCCAAGGGAGTCTGTACAAGTCCTTGAAGAGCCATTTCTCAGTTCACTGTACCCTGTGGGTCTTATGGACACAGGCCCCATGGGCTTTCAAAGCTAGGTGTTTTGGGGGCCTGTGTCCTAGGTGTAGGTCTTAAAGCTAATGTGTCAGATGTGGGGTTCAAACTATTTGCTCCTCAGAAGCTCTGAGTTGTGAGTTCTCTCTTGAGTGTGGGTCACCACAGCAAAGGTAGGGTTTATAATGAGATTGTGTACCAACTTTTCCTACCTATTTTGATGTGGAATTTTTCTCATTGTCCAATGTATAGAAGTCAGCTAGTTTCTGGATCTCTTTCAGAAGAAATTGTCCTATACGTAGCTGTATATTCAGTCTCCATGGGAAGAGGTGAGTTCAGGAAACTTCTACATTGCCCTCTTGAACTGGGACCTCTTAGCCTGGAACTTCTGAGCACTTTCCTGTCCTGTATATCTGTTCTTGCTTATAGGCTTGGACAAAATGTGGGTTTTCTGTATAGTTCTCCACATTCCCCCCACCTCTTAGTTGTTAGGGGCTGGTGAGGACCGAAGTAGAACACAGCTGGACTTCAAGTCATAGTATTGCTGGTGATGTGGAGAGTGTAGTCATATTCCCAATGTTTACCATAAACTAGCCTTCAAAGGAAAAGAACCCTCAAGAATTAAATAGTTGTCTGTGTGAATAATGATCTCTAAGTCTAAATGTCCTTGAGGTCCTTGAGGTCCTTGAGGTCCTTGAGGTCTAAATGTCCAAGGACAATTTTTTTGGCTATTCAAAGACCAGAATAGTCAAGTCATTCACCACCGACTGTCTTCAAACACAATTTTTTTTCCTTCCATCCATTCCTCCAGTACAAATTCTAGCTGCAGCCAAAATGCAGAGATGAGCAAGGTTCCAGCACTGAGAAGTGGGAGGTGAGAGAGACCAAACCTTGTTTGTGTTGGGAATAAAGAACCCAACCCTGGGACATATGTTCCAAAGCTCTGCTACCAAAAGATGTGGAAGAAGTTGCACCTGGAGTGTGTGCTTTGGAAGTGTTTGCTAGTCAGCTATAACAGTAGCAGGAAGTGTGTTCTGAAGAGTGGAAAAACAAAGACCCAAGGTAGAAAGGAGGGAGGCTGTCAGAGTTGGAAATGGCAGAGAGAGACTCATTCTTCCCCCAGGAAATGCCAAAATCTGTTGCCTGTGGACATTCAGCATCAGCATCTTCTTCTGCCCCTTTTAAAAATAACAACTCTGGGGCGCCTGGGTGGCTCAGTGGGTTAAAGCCTCTGCTTTCGGCCCAGGTCATGATCTCAGGGTCCTGGGATCGAGGCCCGCATCGGGCTCTCTGCTTGGCAGGGAGCCTGCTTCCCCCCCTCTCTCTCTCTCTGCCTGCCTCTCTGCCTCCTTGTGATCTCTCTCCCGCTGTGAAATAAATAAAAATCTTTAAAAATAAATAAATAAATAAATAAATAAATAAATAAATAAATAAATAAATAAAAATAACAACTCTGTTAAGGTCTAATTGACTACAGTAAACTATATATATATATATTTAAAATACAGTATTATAATAAGTTTTGAAATATACATACACCTGTAAAACCATCAGCCCCCCCAAAGGATCCTCATGACCATTTGTAACCTCTTTCTCCTGACTCTAGCTATCACCCCACTGTAGTTCCAGGCAGTCACTAATCTGTTTTCTGTCACTACAGTTAGTTTGCATTTTCTAGAATTTTCTATAAGTTGAATCATATATGTTCACTGTTTGGTCTTTTTTTTCATTCAACATAATTATTCTGCAGTGCATACAACTTTTTGCATATATCAGTAGTTCATTTTTTTTTTAAAGATTTTATTTATTTATTTGACACAGAGAGAGAGATTACAAGTCGGCNATGCATACAACTTTTTGCATATATCAGTAGTTCATTTTTTTTTTTAAAGATTTTATTTATTTATTTGACACAGAGAGAGAGATTACAAGTCGGCAGAGAGGCAGGCAGAGAGAGAGGAGAGAGGAGGAAGCACGCTCCCTGCCGAGCAGAGAGCCCGATGCGGGCCTCGATCCCAGGACCCTGGGATCATGACCTGAGCCGAAGGCAGCGGCTTTAACCCACTGAGCCACCCAGGCGCCCAGTAGTTCATTTTTTAAATTGACATTCTTCCATTGCATGTCACATTGGAATTTGTTTATCCACTCAGTGGTTGATGGATATTTGGGTTGTTTCCAGTTCTTATTTGTTACAAATAAGGTTCATATGAACATTTGCGTACAAGTCTTTGTGTGGATATATGCTTTCATTTCTCATGGGTAAATGGCCAGGAAAGTATAAATCATAGAGTTGTAATCTTTTATTTTTTAAGAAACTCTCAAATTGATTTCCAAAGTGGTTGTAAAAGGGCTGTAGTTCCCTGTATCCTCACTAACACCTGGTATGATAAGTCTGTAATTTTAAACATTTTACTCTGGGTGTTGGTTTCTTATTGTGGTTTTAATTCCCATTTCTCTGATGCCGACTAAATTTTGATGTGCTTATTTGTGATCTGTGTCTTTGGTGGCAACATTTCTGTTAAAAGTTCTGGCCTATTTTTTTGATGTTTAGGTTTTACATTTTTTTGTTTGTCTTCTCAGTGTTGAGTTTTGAGAGTTATTTATATATTATGGATACAAATCCTTCATGGAGATATATAATTTTTAATACTTTCTTCCAGTCTGTGGTTCACCTTTTCCTTCTCTCTCCAAATCTCTCTGTGCTCCATTCTGTAAACTATAGCAGACTTGTTAACCTCAAACTCTCAGCTCCAGAAATCCACTGTGCTCAGCTTTGAGTTCCCCTCTGCACCATGGCTGAGAAATTCTTTCAAAACAGTAAGGTAGGCAATTGTAGGTCCCATCTCAATTGTTTTCCATTTCTCAGGGATTACTGTCTTTCTTTGCCTGATGTCCAGTGCCTTGAAAATTATTATGTCATATATTTTCCCAATTATTTTTTTTTTTGGTTTTTTAGGCAAGAGGATAAATTTGGACCCCGCTGTTTCACATTAGCCAGAATCTGAAGCATTGAGTGTGGCATCTGTTATTCCTGGGAATGGATATTGGAGGCTGTCTTTTGTAGCCTTTTGGCAGCTGTCCTTCCCCCATTATTAATAAATGGAAATAATTTTTAAAAAGGCTTAGCCTTCAAAACCTGTCTACAAGGCAGCTGAAACTGAAAAGTGATTCACTTCTTGCACTATACAATAGAGTTGCCTGTATAATATGGAGTTGCCTGTAAAAGTGATTCATATCTTGCACTATAGTTTGCTGTGTAGCAAAACAGTAGCCAATGAATTAATTATAGTCTGGAAGTGTGGGAAGAAGGATATAAGACACCTAATAGAAGGGACTAGAATCTTAATCTCATGAAACAAACTGAGGGCTGCTGGGGTGGGGGGTAGGGATAGGGTGGCTGGGTTATGGGCATTGGGGAGAGTATGTGCTCTAGTGAGTGCTGTGAATTGTGTAAGACTGATGAATCACAGACCTGTACCTCTGGAGCAAATAATACATTACAGGTTAATTAAAAAAAAAAAAAGAAGAGACTGTTCTTTGCTTACGGTTTTGAGGATTTATAAACTGTTCAATTTTATTAGGATTCTTGGAAAGTTTTGTGTATGGAGAACATGTAGCTTCAAGAAACAATAATAACATCATATAAGTGCAATGAAGATATTTAAGACTAAGATAAGTTTAATTCCAAGAGTCACTAAATAGTTGAATATATCAAGTCCATGAAAAATAGATACCACTGTAAAAAAGAGGACATTATTTTTCAATGAGCAGAATTAGTGTAACAAAAATAAGATTTAAAATACAGTTATATCTTTGGAATGATTAAGAGAGAATAAATCATCCATAAATAATGGATGATTTTGTTCCCGCTCAGGTCCAAAATGCCAGTACCAAAGTTCATAGTCTCCAAAGAACCATGGGAAGGGTCTTCCACTAGGAATCTAACCTGCCCAAAAGAAAATATACCAGTTTACTAAAAACATGGTTTCCCATCAAAATGACCTAAGTAGATGATACTACAGTGAAGCCTATCCACCGGCAAGGAGCTTCCAACCATTTTACAAAGGCATCAAAGCCAGTACGGTACAGAAACAAAACACCAAGGCAAATCTTCTGACTCCAAGGCTGATGCTCTTTCCTGCTGTAATAGCATTATACTTCTTATTCCCTAAGTTTGGTGATCCAGTTGAATGAGGCATATAGAAGAACCAATAGAGCTTGACATACTGGATCATATACAAATCATTTAGAAAGGATTTTTTGTAAAGGATTCAAAATGCAAAAGAGAAACGGATTATATTTTATTCTGTGCAAAATATTGGTCAAGTGTGCCTATAGCTATCTTGAAGTGTTTAAATATTTCCCAAACACCTATCAACCTCTCTCTCTAGAAATCCCTCTTCCTTTCCCCCAAGAAATTGAGTATCCCCTTAAGAATTGATTGATGGTGCAGATTACATAAATGTCCAAATATTCTTGCATTTATTGTAGAGTTTTATAATCTCTGGTTTCTTCCTTTTTTCTCTGTCTCATATAAAGCTGAGGGATTCTTTTTGTCCAGAAGGAAAACAAGATAGCATTTAATTGTTTTGTACTGTGTTCCAGGGTCACAAGTTTAGCAAAAGAGCTCTCACTAAATCTTAATCCCAGTCCAATATTCCTATCCTCTTTCTAATTGAAATTCAAAATGAAGTGAGATTTCAGAATGTTTATGAGCTTAATATTATGAACTAATGTGTAATACTTGTTTATCTGCAATAATTTAGGATAATTTGCCTATAAAAGTGCAATGTAGAACTTCCCATAACACGGTGCATTAAGTGAAAGAGGAAGAGATTCCTCAGTTCCAAAAGCAAAAGAATGGTGGCACTACCCATTCTTCTTTAGAATCATTGTAGGGTTTTTCAAATTAAATCACTTTTATGATTAGAGAGTTCTGGAGAGGGGGCTTTCTGGTACTGGTTCTTACATTTGAAAACTGGTTTGGAATGTTTGAAATACATTACCTGTCCATCCACACAGATAGCTGAGCAGACATAGGAGTGTTCTTTGATAATTCTTTCCATTTCTACTATTTTGTTTGTACACTGAGGAGTTTTTATCTCTTCCAAGGTTAATTAATAATACGGTGATATTATGCAAAGTTTCAAGCATATGTACAAATAGAATAATGAAATAAATCTCAATTACTCACCATCCAGATGTATCAATTATCAAACTTTTTTCACACTTGCTTCATGTATTCTTTTATATGGTTTACCTTGAAGAATGTGGTTGTCCTGAAAACACAATAATTTCATTTAAAAGAAGCACAGATATTATGTTATATGACTTTGGCTATTTAAAGATCTCTTTCTTTATGTTAAATACATATTTCAAGGATGTGTATCAAAAATAGCTGTAAAAATTTCATGCATTTAAATATGAAATCCAAAATACACAGAATTCCGTCTTTCTTACCCATACTATTTTCTTCTCATGGGGTTCTCCCTCAAAGAAGGTGAAGTTTTGGATAATGGCTGGGGGATGGAAGAGGTAATGTCATTAAATTGTCATTCCTTTCAGCTTTTATCAGGTATTTGATTTTAGAACATTCTGACATTAGCTACTGTCCCTTTTTAACACCTCCTCTATTACTGTAGATATGCTTAAGACAAGGAAAAGATTTGGGGTGAGTTGACTAACACAACAGGAGGCTTCCATTTGCCTAGAGGGTTTTTTGTTTGTTTATTTGTTTGTTTTTGTTTTTCTCTCTGGGATAATGTACCACAGGAAGTAGTGGGATTGGGATGGATGAAAGGGAGAATTTTTTTTTTTTTGTAAAGTGGAAAGAAGGTATGTTCTTAGGCAGATCAGTTTTAGAAAAAAGAAGATAGTGATGTTGAAGAGTTAGAAATCGATTCCTTTAGACTCTTCCCACTCCTATAGCCCTTGGGATGATTTCATGTGCTCACATTGGGTACCATGTGCTCACATTGGTATCCACATTTGAAGAAAACTGCTCTCTCTAAGGCAAAGATAGAGCAGTGGATATTAGCATAGTGTAAGTACATTCTTGCTCTTCTTGGGTCAGTATTCATGAGAGACAAAGTCTGGAGCTCTGAATTCGAAGCTGGAAAATCAGGCTCTACCCCTTTCTAGTAGTGGGATCTTCAACCAAACACTGTTCCTTGAGACTACATTTCCAAAAGCACTTGAGTCTTTTCCAGCTGAATGCTCAGTGGGTCTGGGGTGAATTGGTAGCATGTAGTTCAAGATTGGGAGGAAGCAACTGGGTAGGTCATGGAGATCCTTGAAAGTCAGAGAAAGATTCTAGTCTTCTGATAGGAATCATTGTCAATGATCAGGAATAGTGTGAATGTATACAACCACAAGGCTCAAAAGAATAGAAGGGGTTTGAAGATTATAGGTCAGTTTCTGTTATCTAGGTTTTGTTCCTATCCACTAATGTGAGTAATTTGGAATGAGATAATAATGACTAATATTTGTGCTATAGGATCTACATTATTTAATATTTATCCAATAATTCTAAAACAAGTGAGTCAATTAGTTTCATTTTACAGATTAGAAAACATATTAGAGAGGACTGGTCAAAGTTACAGAGTAACTAAATGGAAGCATTAGGACTCAAATGCAGGGATATTTCTTACCCTAAAACATTACATTTCAACTATCGCTTCAAGTATTTTGTCTTGTGAGCATGGTTACATGAATTTGATTAGGTCTTTGCTTTTTACTAAATTCCTTTAAGTGATCTTTTAGCTTTAAAATCTATACCTTAGATTTTAACCCAGTGGCATTATAAATAAGATCTGGAAAAAAGGTGCCTGCAGTAAGCTCCAGAAGGGAAAATAAAGGGAAATAACTTTGGGAAGTTGCCCACACACAAAACACAGACTAAGAGAAGAGGTAGAACGAATACAAGAACGGTTATGTACCAAATCATTATCAGTCTTTTTCTCTTCTGTAAGAGACAATACAAACAGCCTGTATTTGACAATCTTGCCCCTAACTTTAAGCATTCACAAACAGATTTCTTATTTTACTGTTTCCATGACAACACATGACATTTCACATATGTTTTTCAAGGAAGAAAAGGTGAAAATTACTCTCAGTGTTAAATTGAATTTTTTTCCTTCCCCTCACCTATTTTATTCATAGAGACTTAGAAGGTACAACAATTTCATGTTCCTTTCAAAAATTTCAGTGCCATTTTTCTACATTAGATGCAGAATTAAGTGAATACAACTTCAGCTTCATTTTTCTAAGTATTTTTATAGAGAGAAAGTTTCCTTAAGGTTGTTTTATTCAACAAGCAATATTTGTTACAATAGATATAGTTCCACAAAATTATATTCATTTTGTGTAACGTTTAAATTGTAATCTGTCAATATTTTAAACTCTTACTATTGCTAAATTTGGGCCTGGCCCTCCATTTGCTTTACCCAGAGCTTTTTTTCCCCCATTATGTTTACTGGTAGATAGTTAAACGAAGAGTCAATAAATATTTGGGAAGGAATGAATAATTACAGAAACATTTTTAAACTAATTTTTATTTGGAAAACAAAAAGATTCCTTTAGAGTGAAATATTGTGATGGTTAAAGAATATCTCACTTTAGGATTTAAAAAAACCTTGATATTTATTGAACATTAGTAGTGGTATTAGTCAGGGTTCTCCTTAGAGAATCAATAGGATGTGTATGTACAGAGTTAGAGGTTTTTTTGGTTTTTTTTTTAAGTTTTTATTTGAATTCTAGTTAGTTAATGTACAGTTTTATAATATTAGTTTCAGTATGATATAGTGATTTATCACTTACATACAACACTAGGTGCTCATCACAACAAATGCACTCCTTAATCCCAACTACCTATTTCATCTATTCCCCCCTACTCACCTCTCTTCTGGTAACCATCAGTTCATTCTCTAAGTTAAGGGTCTGTTTCTTGGTTTGCCAAGAGAGGTTTATTTTAAGGAATTGGTTCATGTGATTGTGGAGGCTTGGAAAGTCCCAAATCTGCAGGGGAGGCTAGTGGGCTGGAGACCCAGGGAAGAGTTGCAGTTTGATTCCAAAAATAGTCTGCTGGCAGAATTCCTTCATACTCAAGGGAGGCCAGTCTTTGTTCCTTTAAAACTTTCAAGTGATTGGGTGAGGCTCACCCACTTTATGGAAGGTAATCTGCTTTACTCGGAGCCTGTTGATTTAAATATTAATCTCATCCACAAAATGCCTTCAGAGAAACATTTGGCCAAATATCTAGGCACTGTGTCCCAGCCAAGGTGACACATAAAATCAACCATCACAGACACTGTGCTAGGGGCTGGTGTTTTAGAGAGTTTGAGGAACCAACATAATACAATAGAATCTTCTAGTCTCCACTTGCCATCATGTGTCCAGGCATAGTTCTTATTTGGTGAATTCCTGGGCTATGCCAGACTGGGTTCTTGCCTGCAAAGATTAGTCTAATGGAGAGTTATTCTTGAAAACTATTGTGAATTGTTTTATACTTATAGAGGTTGACCCTTTGTGCAGCATCAAGACAACCCTTCTAAACAACCCTTTATATGAGATTTCATAGTTTTCCAAGCACTTTATTACCTAATGTGTCACAATGATCTTTGACATAGCAGGGATGATACTTCATTCTCAATCGACAAAAGGGAAGCATGAGGCAATATCCTCCTGAGGAAGCAGTAACATCCCAATCATTCACTTCTTGACTCCAACTGAAGTTCTTGAAGTGGGCGTCATGCCCCCAGGGCCATGCCAATTATGAATGATGAAGCTATGGGTTAGATTTATTTCTGTCAAATTCTAGAGTGTGTGCTCTGTCAGCTTCTGTTATTTTCACTGTGTGTGTGTGTGTGTATGAATATTGTGGGTATAGAGTGTTTAGGGACACACTTGGAGCTCATACCTTCCCCATTCACTGTGGGCTTCCCTAATAGCTGCCCTAATAGCAACTTTTGTGAATTACTTCCTACTGAGTAGTTTCCAAATGTATATTTATTGAAAACAAAGATTTTCATCCTGCTTCTCGGATCCATAATAGTACTTCAAAGCATGAAAAGAAAGGAATGAACAACTGAGTGATTAAGAAACTTAAAGCGGATGGTAAGAAAACTGAGGTGGCTGATGAAACAAAACCAGAATAGAATTTTTACGTATACTTTTGGTTCTTTCCAATGATCACTTCGAGCCCTGCTAGTGCCGACACACCTGGCACGTTCTCAGCAAGGGGGATGCTCCTGAAGCCGATTTAACCCACTCTCTTCTTCAGAAGTGGCACATCTTTCCGCAGATGAAGGGGAATGTGGTGGAAGGAGCAGACATTCTGCATTTAGGTAGACTGCCATTTATTGCATGGGTGATGACTGGAAAGCTGCTCAACCATGCAGAACCTTGGTTTCTTTATCCATAAAATAGGATGATAATAATTTGTTCCCAGCATTCTTGTTAAAGGATTAAATGAAGTGATACCTTTCTGTGTGCCTGGAGCAAGTTGTGCTCAGTGGTCTTAGCCCCCTTTCACTTAACAAGAAAAATAAAGCAAATTATCATAAATTTTTAAAGACCCTAAAGAAGGAAGGGAAGAATTTGGTACAGGGCTTTATTTGTGGGAGGAGACTGTTGACAGTCCTTCACCAGCACAGGCTTCACTGACCTACTTCCAGAACTGACTCTAGCCCATCAGCAATGCTCAATGAGTGCATCCATTAACACAAGACAAAGATAAGGCTTCCCCAATTATTACTGCCACAGACTACTTTGGTTTAATCTAGCATTTATCTCAATGGAAATAGTAAGCACCAAGAACTCTTACAAGTCTGAACAAAACAGCTGCTTTTTAAGGAACTTCCGGTTTTCTTATGAAGTTACAAATTTGAAGACTGAGTTTTGAAGTTTCAGATATGCTCTTTACCTTCAGTAGAGTTTTAAGTCACCCTTTTGGTCATAGCTCCTCCGCAAAAGGTTATGTTATTTTGGTAATGAAGAAATGTTACTTCTACTTTTTCTGCTTTCACGCTACCAAGTTCTTCCCATTTCAAAGCCACTTACTTTTTCTTCTTTCACAGGGAAATATCCCCTTTCAAGTGGCAGAAATGTTTTCTTTGTTTGTGACACCATTTCAAAGCTACAGAAAAATTGCATGATAGTATAAGGAAATCATGTGCCCTTTATGCAGCTTCAGAAATTGTTCACATTTTTCCCTTTCTCATCAGTTTTCTGAAACATTTGAAATTGAGTTGTAAACAAGGCTGTTGTTATGCCTAAACATTGTAGTGTACCTTCTCAAATCACAAGGCTTTGTCTTATATAATCTATATATATATTCTCTTATATGGTATCATAATCAAAATAAGGAAATTTAACATTGACACCAATGCTAATATTTAATCTACAGTCTATAATCAAAATTTATCAGTGATAATAACAATATCTTTTATAGCTCCCCCCCACCCCCAATCAGAACCAAATTCAGAATCACACATTTTATTAAACACCCAAGTCTCTTTCATGTTCCTTGATCTGGAGATTCCTCAGCCTTTCTTTGTTCTTCTTGACCTTGATGTCTTTGTCTGCCTCCTACTTTGAGTTTGTCTGGTGTTTCCTCATGATTGGGTTTAGACTATGACTTTGTGGCAGGAATATTCCAGATGTGATATTCTCACTTCTTGGTGCATCACATCAAAGTGTCCACCATGTGGATTTGTCCCAATATTGGTCATATTAACTGTGGTCCTTTGGTTGAGGTCATATTTGCTAAGTTTCTCTACTGTAAAGTTACTCTTCTTCCCTTTGGCATCAATTTAGGGGGAGTCATTTCATCTTTGACAATATGTAAATATTTTGTTTATCAAATGTTCACCTACTAGATTTACCACCCACTTATGCTTTTCTAACTCCATCATTCCTCCCATATTTGTTAGTTAACTGTCTATTGAAAAGAATTATTCCTTCCTATCTATGTGTCTATCTAATCAATATGGACTCATGTATTTTTTTAAATATTTTTTTTTATTCTTTGCCCCACGGGTACAGGTCTGTGAATGAAGGACTCATGTATTCTTATCCTATAGAATGGGTTATAATCCATTACTATCTTTACTTATTTTGATGCTCAAAATTTTCCAGATTTAGCTCATAGGAAACCATTCCAGCTCCTGTGTCTTTTTGGTATATTTCTATTACTTTTTAGCATGTGCTGGCCCATATATCCCAGCCTTATCTTTTACTTTCCCTACCCCAGCCCTGGAATAATATTTTTAAACAAAGAGCCCTAGCACTAAGTATACTCATTGTTAATAGTGTAACATTCATTCTAGAGCCACTCAGCAACAGAGCTAGTAAATAACTACATCAATTATAAAACTTGGGTTCATGCTGATTACTTTAATCCCAAATCAGTACCACCATGAAATATATCTTAGTCCCTCTCCTTTCCTTATCTGTAACTCCCTTCACCACCACTGAGAAACCAGGCTTTCACTACCCCAAATATGTTTGCTCATTTGCCCAAGCCTGAGTGTACCAAAGGTAGCAGGAAAGACAGCAAAATGCCATTAACATCTGAGTGATCTTTAACATCTGTTGGTCATGGCTGCCCCTTGATCAAATTATTGAAAGCCAAGGGGAAAATGATATCTAAATCTCTCTCATAGCCCACTCCTCCTCTCAAAGAGAGATCATGGGGTGTGAAATGCTGTGGCAATCAATTTGACAGTCCCCATTACTACTTCACCCCATTACCACTAGGGTCACCTCTAGGGCCCCAAGTAGATATGGCATTTATCACATTTCCAGCCAGAGCTATAAACTTGAATAACACTTTGAGAGTGAGAAAGAGAAACCTTACCCTTAGATGCACTGGTGAAAACTTCAAGAACATTTGGATGGGGTTCATCAGAGGGTCAAGAGTCTGGTGCCTTCTTTGGAGAAATGTCTGTTCATGTCTTCTGCCATGAAGAACTTGAGAGTCAGGGTGGGGGGTCGTGAGGGGTAGGGAGGGAAAAATAATGAAGCAAGATGGGATAGGGAAGGAGACAAACCATAAGAGACTCCTAATCTCACAAAACAAACTGAGGGTTACTGGGGGGTGGGAGGATAGGGATAGGGTGGGTGGGTTATGGACATTGGGGAGGGTTTGTGCTTTGGTGAATGCTGTGAAAGATGTAAGCCTGATGATTCACAGACCTGTAGCCCTGGGGCAAAGAATTAAAAAAAAAGAGTCTGTTGCCATGCATTTCAATGAAAATTTTCTTAGGTACCAGACCATATTTCAGGAAAGGATGTGTCATATCACAGTGTATTTCTCTATCAAATCTGGATCTTATCCAAGGGGCCAATGTAGTAAGACAACCTTCTTTTCCACCAAGGAGCTGAGCTGACACTGATGCTCTCAGAAGCTGTGTTAGAAACAACAAGGTGTTTACCCAAAGTAAACAGGGAATTCTGAAGCACAGAAAGAAAATGGTAGAGAAAGTCAAAAGATCATGTAAAGATTCTAGTTTGAAAGGCAAGGCAAAAATCAGGAACAGGAAGATAAGAAATGGAGTCAGACATAATACTAGAAGAAACTCTTGAAGTTCAGAAAGGCAGAGAAGGGGCAAACTGCAGGGGAACATTATGTGTGGTGGGGACATCATTTTCCCCTTGGGGGCTGCTGGCTGTGTGACACAGTCTAAAAGAACTGGGCAGATCACATATACCTTAATTACATCACTTCCCTCCAAGTTGTAAAGTCTGCAGATAACCACTTTCACTGCAGCATCTCTTTTTCTAGCCATTCCAAGGAAGGGTTTTATAGAAAGCATAGGCAGAGAGACCAGCAGTAAATCCCTTTGAAGTGGCTTTCAAGAATCAGCATTCTGCCTCTTCCTGCTGCCTTGTTTTATGTAAATCATTTGTCACTTGAGTGTTAAATAAAAAAAAATTAAAGCAATTGCTCTAAAATACTTTCCTTTGGAGCCTGATAGCTTTATTCAAATATCTGCTTGGTTATTTGCTCTGTGTGTGTGTGTGTGTGTGTGTGTGTGTGTGTGTGTGTGTGTCTTACCTAAACTTACTGTACCTCAATTTCCTCATCTATAAAACGGGGTTGCTAGAACCTGTTTAACAGTACATTTTGAAGATTAAAAAACACTTACCATGACTGGCACATAATAAAGGCTTCATAATAATTAGTTATTAGGTTAGTTTGGTTGTCATTGTTTTTATACTTTTTATAAACATTATATGACTTCCATATCCCAATATGCCTATGAGACTGATGAATAGCTTATTACTACAAATTTATATAAACAGTTTGAGGGGTGGGGGAAATAAAACTTTCTCAGGACTATGTATCTGGTGAGTGGTGAAGATGGAATGGCAGTCTGCGGATTCCAGGACTAATGTATATTAGCTGAGACCATCCACTCTCTATACTGCCTTCCAACTGCCTGACTTTGCTATTATGTCAAAATCTTCTTTATAGGGTGGGCCAAATAATTTCCTCTTGGGGCTAGAGGAAGTAGAATAATTTTGACTTTGGAAGGGTCTGAAACGAAAGACCTATATTTTAACAACTTCTTGTGCCTTCCTTTTTAGTTCAGCCATTCCTGCTATAACAAGCTCTCTGAAAGTAAAACTTGACAGCACCTTGGCTCACATGCATCAGGTGCTTCTGCCTTTCTATCTGAGGCTTTCTCTGAGATGGTGAAGGTACCCATGTGGGTAAACTAAATTTGGGAATTTTGGAATTCTGAGATTGTTTGCATACCATGAAGTAAACCTTGTCAGAAAGCAATGAGAGCAAGTGGATTAGTGCTTCCTCTTCCATCCCCAGGTAGTCCATTTGGAAGTGTATTTGGTGGGTTCTTCAAGGGTGTTGGCAGGTTGAACTCCAACTGCCCACTCAAGAGGCAAGACCAATTCAAGAGTTTTCTATTCCCTCTCTCACTGTCCTTTGTCTCCCATATCACTTCCTTGAGAACACTTTTCAATATAAGGATGCTTCATGTGAGACCTTAGCATAGGCTCTGCTCCCCAAGAGGAGCAAGGATCCAGCATCCTTACCCCCACCCATGTAAGGATGATCTTCTCTCATTGGGAACTGAACTACTCTTTTGACTTAGAGGACTTGAAGCATTCTAATCCAATATTCGTATTAGCTTTCCTGCTGCTCCAACAGTAGTGTTGATCTTGTGTTCTGGGGTTGAGTTTCTGCCTTGTGGAAGCCTTTTGCTCAGCCATTCAGTAAACAGTTGTCATGCTATATCTACCATGGGTTTGATCTGGGTATTGAGAGAAGACAATTATCTGTTCATGTAGACTAGAGGAAGGAGTGAAGGGAAATATGTGCAGATAAATTGTTTTTCAAAATCAGAAATCACATATTCTTCCATATATATTCTTGTCATATAATTGTGGAAGGATTTTCTTCCTCCAGCTGAGGTCCTCAAGGCAGTGTCTCTCCATAGGTCTTCATGTAAACTACCTGTTCCTCTAAGACAGTGGTTCTCCAGAATCACTTGGAGGGCTTCTTAGACTAGATTCCCTGGTACACCCTCAGAATTTCTGATTCAGTAGGTGAGGGTTAGGGCACATGAATTTCACTTTTAACAAGTTCCCAGGTGATGCCAATACTGCTGTTCTTGAACGACACTTTGAGAATCAACCACACACACTTTGAGAACCAACCCGAGATGGAAGCGTCATTGAATGCTCTTGCTCAAAACATCCAAGAGGAATTCTTACATCAGTGTTGTGTTTAGAATTCTGAAAAGACTGAGAGAGGCCATAAACTTTATTCCCCTGATGCTCGAAAGGAAACACACTTGAGACCCATGAATGTTACCACCTTGAAGTCTTTGCCCACACCTCTTTCTCATTCTTACAGACCGAGTTCATGTACCTCACTCTCATATTGACCTGGAAAAATTCCATGCACAATAATAATCAACATCACATATCCCCGGAAGCCTTTCTCAGAATTCTTCCAACTCTAGGGAAGTTTAAGTACATAATCTCTATGACCACCACCCTCTCTTATACCTCAACTCTGTCAGGAAATTTGTGGAAAACTCTGAAATAGGCAAAAAAACACATTACTGTGTGTCCTGTCTAGCTTACTATCAGTTATCTCCCTCTTTCATTATTTTGGAGCTATTTTACAACTCTGGAAAATGTGGAAAGCTGCAAATAATGCAAATGATTCTTGCTCATAGAAATGAAAATTAATTATATCTGGTAGAATGCACTTGATTATGGCCCTGTGGATAGACCTATTATTTATTTGCAAATTTATTTCAGATATATATACGTGTATGTGTGTGGGGGGGAGTGTGTATTTGTATACACACAGGCATATATATGTATCTTTTTTTAAATTTTCATTATTTTTAATGTATATATCTTTGAATTACCCTTTGAATCAGCTATAACATCTTGCTGGTTCTGTCATTCATTAATGAGTTAAATATAATTTTTAAATCTTTGGTGCATATTCTTTTTCTATCTGTATGAACATCATGATTATATTTTCTATTAAAAGTAATCCTTTGGGCGCCTGTGTGGCTCAGTGGGTTAAGCCGCTGCCTTCGGCTCAGGTCACGATCCCAGGGTCCTGGGATCGAGGCCCACATCGGGCTCTCTGCTCAGCGGGGAGCCTGCTTCCTCCTCTCTCCTCTCTCTCTGCCTGCCTCTCTGCCTACTTGTAATCTCTCTCTCTGTGTCAAATGAATAAATAAAATCTTTAAAAAAAATAAAAGTAATCCTTTAACAACTATACCAGCCATTACATTGAATGGCTCCTCTGGTGGCTCATCTGTGCCTGCAAGGTCCTCTGCCACCACCTTGCTATGCATTCCCAGAATTTGGAGGCCTTTTTTTGTTTCTTTTTTTTTTTAAGATTTTGTTTTATTTATTTGACAGAGAGAGAGGGAGATCACAAGTAGGCTGAGAGGCAGGCAGAGAGAGAGGAGGAAGCAGGCACCCTGCTGAGCAGAGAGCACGATGCGGGCCTCGATCCCAGGACCCTGAGATCATGACCTGAGCCAAAGGCAGAGGCTTTAACCCACTGAGCCACCCAGGCGCCCTTTTTGTTTATCTTTATATTAGATTCTAACATAGTGCTTATTACGGGTGCTCAATAACTCTTTCTTGGGTAAATAAAAAGCAGGTGATTTTAGGACAGAATGTATACTGTAATGCAGAAAAGGAGGTAAAGCGTTTCCAGGTAGATGTAGTGAATATCAAAAAGACCCCCAAACATGAAATAGTGCGAGAATATAAAGAGCTATGGCAGAGAGGAGCGGCAAGATGGCGGAGGAGTAGGAGACTGATTATCATCACGTCCCAGGAATTCACCCAGAGAGCTATCAAACCATTCTGAACACCTACAAATTCTACCGGAGATCGAAGAGAAGAAGAGCAGCAAGTCTAGGAACAGAAAATCGACCACTTTCTGGAAGGTAGGACGTGCGGAGAAGTGAATCTGCGGCGACGGGAAGATAGACCCCGGGGGGAGGGGCCGGCTGCCGNAGCTGCTGGCAAGGGAGCGAGCAGCAGAGCACAGACTCAGAACTGTGAGAAGTCGGCTCCACTGAGGG